>JAZHYW010003253.1:0-149280 GCA_037355805.1 Ixodes ricinus
AAAATATAAAAAAAATCTTCAAATATATATAAAAATTACTTTAAATAAAAAAAACTTAAATATATAGTAAAAGAACGTTAAATATAAAAACTTCAAATATATATTTAAAAAAACTTCAAATATGAAAAAAATATATAAAAAAACTTAAAATATAAAAAACATAAAATATGAGAAAAAACATACATTATAAAAGAAAACTCTACATATTAAAAGAAAGAAAAAAAAAGGTGTATAGGCAAACCGGATTTGAACTCTCCATTACCACTCCCCTACGTGCTCACGAAATTTACGCTCCATTCCACTGAGCTACTGAGCAGACGATTTCCGCTTTTGCTAAATATTAATTTATCCCTATTGAGGATGTCCTATTGCGTTTTGTTCTGTATTCTTTTTCTTATTTGCTGAATCCACCTTTATGCTCTTTCTGTCACATATGGTATTCTTGCCAGGCACTACCACGAGTTATTTTATTCTTGTTTGAAGCCACGGCACGCTCTCTCCGCCAGCGAGATAGCCGTTTTGCTAACCAAGCGAGACTGTCCCTGTCGGTCACTGGTCGTGCCGGTCGTGACTTACGGTTCGACCACCGCATTACGGTAAGATCGCAGAAGACAAGCGCATGCGCAGTTCGTACCGGAGGGCCCATCATGCCGTATCGGCTGTGCAAAAACGGTTCCCTAAAACTCTCTATTAATAGAGCGAGAGTACCACAAAGAATACCACAAATGGCGCATCCAACGTGGGGCCCGGTCGGCATGCCTCTGCTTTTATTCTTCCACAGGGAGTCCCGGATTCGTTGCGCGGGTTTGGCGACTTGTCTCACAGCAGAGTTCAGCAGGTGTCTCCTCGTTTCGAGTACCGAAAGGACTCGAAAGACGAGGTTGTGGACGCGCTCTCTCGAGCACCCCAGAATAACGGTTGGAAGGAGGTGAGGCAACCGGGCAGTTTACGAGGCGTGCGGCGTGAGTTTCTTAGCGGGTGTCGAAACAATTGCGGGGATAGCAGTTGGCACCGGGAACGCAGGCAGGCGAGTTAATGAGCACTACGATTTGTATCTGCTGGGCCAAGACAGGACCGGATGAGTTCCTAAAGCCCGTATGGACGTGAACGGAATGGGGACGCTGACGCTTACATCGATTGTCACACGGTATACGCGGCCGTTGCGAAACGCAGCTACACTGTTAGCGAAAATGTAATATTACACCCTGTTTACACCCCATTTTCACTCATTAGCATATTCTTACACGCTCTGTGAGTGATAAATCGTCAAAAAATTACTTGGGGTAGTTAAAATTGGTGTTTCGGTTTCGGTTTACACGACAAGGCGTGTAAACAACACTGAAAACACCCCAGCCCAACACCTCAAAACGGCGAGCGCCATGTTGCCTTTGCCTGAAAGCGGTACGGCGGTACGGCGGTCCGAAGGTGAGTGTTTGATTTTTATCAAGTTTGTATAGAATGTAGTACGTTTCAAATTTTTGTTACGTGCCGTTCAAGAACGTTAGATTTGCTTTGAGCAAGCCGGCTGAGGTCTTTATCGTGTATCACGCAATAGCGTTAGGCCCGATTCACACAGCCGTCGTTTAGCCATCCCGTCGATTGGAAACGACTCGACTGCTCGCCGGTTCTTTTGCGCGAGCTTTCGCTCGGCCCTGAGAACCCTACGAACTGTGGTGCGCAAAGCTAGCACAATTAGGCACGGCTATCGTCCCGGTGGAAGCTGCAGAGAGCGGAAACCAAAGACACCGACGCATAAAAGTGACGAAGCCGCAATCCTGCGCTGGTCGTTGTCCCACCGCTCTCACCGGCACTATCGACACTTCGCTGCCGGGTGTCTCGTATTTCGACGTTGTAGAGAAACTAGGCAAGCGCAAGGAGTCTCCATATCGTTTTCTCCGTCGCCTGCGTGGAGGAAACACGGTGGCGATATAAACATATGCTCATGCAGTCAGTCAGTCAACTTGGAGAATCCCCCTGTTGTCCCTCAATCCTATCGCATTCCTTCACTGCATTTGTGACAACAACAACGTTTCCCCAGTGTGAAGCTTTCAGTCAAAACGGGCTACAAACTGTGTTGTGCATTGCATGTAGCCCTGAGGGAATTCTTCGCCGGAGACACCAGCAGATTAGTTTCATTGGTAAGGTGACCGGCCACTAACGTGTTTGGCAAATGAAGCGATCACAAAATAAGTAGAAATGCAAACAATGTTGAATGAATATTAACGTGGGCGTAGCCAGAGCCTGCCAGTTGAAATTTCTAAACAGCAACCTTTAACAGTATAGTCTGCGGTAACTTCTTTTTGCACTTGGGATTGCAATTTTAAACACACAGTCACTCCACAAAGCTGTCGAAAATCATGTAAACAACAGCAGTCATCGTCCCCGGTTCGGCTGAGCGAAGCCTTAGCTTGATGAAAAGAACGGCGGTCTATACTTCTTGGTTGTTTCAATCGCAACCTCGCACAGCTGAACACACAAACAAATCATGGAAACACATTTCTTGCGCTGGCTTGCAAATCACAGCACGCAAGCAGGGTACATAGCAGAGCAGAAAACACTGGCAATGAGCACACGCAGGCACGCAACTTCCTTTTTTTTCCCCTCGGCGTATGATAAATTTGTTGCAGCATTCCGTAAGCACGTCGACATTCGAAAGTTGAGCCTGATTTGTCTTGCAGTGCCTTGCGGAACGGCAGTATCGCCCACCGTTCCACAAGGCACTGCAGGACTCGCAAATGTGTGAACAGTGCTTTGCAGTAAAGGCTGTTGGGTTGCACGCGAGGTCGAGAGAAGGGAGACCAGACGGGCGTGCGTACCAAACTCAACTAACTTTATTTTTAGCAGTTCTCCGCTCTCCCGAGCTCACCCCCTTTCCCCGTCGTCCTTTCTCCTCCCGAACTGCAGGGCAAGGGAAACTCTCCGATGCGGGAGAGAAGGGAAATCCGGTTCGCCCCGCTCGGGCCGCGTTCGGACGTGGCTTGGGGCCACTACATCACTCCCCCCTAGAGAGTGCGCGAACGTGTTGCAGTCCACAAGTCAAAAATTAGAGGTCCAGGCGAACAGGGGCACTGGTGCGCCATCCGCTGCGTGTGTTGGGGGGGGGGGTGAAAACTGCGGGTTGAATGTTCGGCATAGCCGGGAGCCTTGCGGGAGGTGCGGCCATGGCGGGGGTGGGTGCCGTGGTCGCCGAGTGTTCGATATGGGCCAGTTTCACGCGGTCGATCGACACGACATCTCGGCGGCCACACCTGTCGATGGTCATCATCTTGTTTCTGAGGCGCAGCACCATAAATGGCCCATCGTACGGGGGCTGAAGAGGGCGCCGCACAGCGTCGTGTCGTACAAACACATGCGTGCAAGACACAAGGTCCGTGCTCACATGTATGGGTCGTGCCGCCGGCTGACGGGGAGGGGTAGCACGGAGCTCCTTCATGATATCGCGCAGCCGCGACGTGTAGTCACCGGTGGCGATTTGGGCTTGCGGTTGGCTTAGCACGAAGAACTGGCCGGGTAGGCGGAGTGTTGTACCGTAGACCAGCTCAGCTGCGCTGCAGCCGATGTCCGCTTTCAGCGTGGTCCGGATGCCCAGGAGAACAAGTGGTAGCGCCTTGACACATGAGCGTCCCTCGTTGGCCATCAGGGCCGCCTTGAGCTGGCGATGGAACCTCTCTACCATGCCATTGCTCATCGGATGGTAGGCCGTCGTCCTGATACGGGTGGTACCAACCAGATGCGCAAAACTCGCGAACAGCGCCGACTCAAATTCACTGCCTCGGTCCGTTGTAATGGTGGAAGGCACCCCGAACCGAAACAGCCAATGCTGCAGGATGTTGCGGGCGACTGTTTCCGTGGTCGTGTCTGGAATAGGGACGGCTTCCCAACGCGTGAAGCGGTCGACCATGGTCAGAAGATACGAGTGACTTTCACAAGGTGGCAGAGGTCCGACAATGTCGACGTGAATGTGGTCGAAGCGGGCGTCCGGGGTCGGAAAGGATGCCAAGGGTGTCATAATATGACGCTGGACCTTGGCTCGCTGACACGACACACACTCGCGTGTCCACTGCCGGACGTCGCGGTTGATGCCAGGCCAAATGAAGCGGGCAGTAACCAGCTTCTGGGTCGCTCGGATTCCTGGGTGCGACAGCGTGTGCATTGACGTGAACACCTTGCGACGAAGACGGGAGGGCACGAATGGGCGAGCGCTGTCTGTAGATACGTTGCAGCACACTGTCTCTTCCGCTCCTGCGAGGGGCAGCCACTCCAACTTCAGCGCTGTCGGTGTTGTTTGCAGGTGACTCAGTTCGGCGTCACCGCGCTGAGCCGCTGCCAGCCCTCCGAGATCGATTCGCAGCAGCGGGGCGAAGCCAAGAGCGCTGTGTGGGCTGCGTGAAAGTGCGTCCGCTACCGCGTTCTCGACTCCCTTGATGTGGCGAATGTCCGTAGTGTATTCGGAAATGTAGGACATCTGGCGCAGCTCGCGCGCCGTGTGAGCGCTGCCGTCTGAGGTCAGGGATCGCAGTGCGTAGGTGAGCGGTTTATGGTCCGTCATACCAAAAAATTCCACTCCTTCCAGGAAATAACGGAAGTGCTTGATTGCTGCGTAGACGGCCAGCAGTTCGCGCCCGAACGTGCTGTAACGACGTTCAGTGGGCGTCAGTTTTCTGGAGAAGAAAGCAGTTGGTCGCCACATTCCGTTGTTCAGCTGCAGCTGTGTCCGAGGCGTCGACCATGACGCACTGCGGGATGCCCGGCTGGGGGTATGCGAGGAGTGTGGCATCAGCGAGACTGTCCTTGATCCGTTGAAAAGCTGTTGCCGCGTCGTCGGTGTGAAGGGGATGCAGGATGGCCGCGCACTGGGGAACGAAGCACCGATAAAAGTTCACCAGCCCAAGAAACTCGCGGAGCTGACGCCTCGTGTTTGGCTGGGGAAACTCTCTGACGGCTTGTACCTTCTCCGGCGGTGGTCGAATCCCTGAGCTCGAGATGAGGTGGCCGAGAAACGACAGCTCGCACACACCAAGCTCGCACTTCGCCGTGTTCACTATAATCCCATGCTCCGTCAGGCGCTGGAAAATGGTCCGCAGGTGCTCCTCGTGCTGCTCCGGCGAGCGACTTGCGATGAGCAGGTCGTCAAGGTAGGCGTGGCAGAACTCGAGGCCGTGCAGGACGCCGTTGATGAAGCGCTGGAACGTCTGACCTGAGTTGCGGAGGCCAAACGGCATACGAAGGAACTCGAAGAGGCCGAACGGTGTCGATATGGCCGTCTTGGGAACATCCTCCGGGGCTACTGGGATTTGGTGATATGCCCGGACCAGATCCACTTTCGATAAGATTGTAGCGCCTTGCAGGTTTGTGGTAATGTCGTGGATGTGCGGCACGGGGTAGCGGTCGGGGACCGTTGCTCGGTTAAGTGCTCGGTAATCTCCGCACGGGCGCCAGTCCCCCGGCGTGGACTTCGGCACCATGTGGAGTGGAGACACCCAGGGACTATAGATGACGGGCGAATAATACCGAGCTCGAGCATGTGGTTGAACTCCTGACGAGCCACTCGCAGCTTCTCCGGCGATAAACGGCGGGGCCGTGCGTGGACGGGTGGGCCTGTGGTGACGATGTGGTGGCAGACGTCGTGTTTTCCCACTGAGTCTGCTTGCGGCTGGCACGTCAGTTCCGGAAACTCGTGCAAAATGGCTGCGAAGCGTGCAGAGCCCGACGGTCCGAGCAGCGTAGGGCTGAGGGGAGGGTGTCTGGAAGGCTTGCCTTGCACGGCCACTTGTGAGACTGGATCCTCGAGTCGTCTGTTCCGCATGTCCACCAAAAGGCCGAAGTGACGGAGAAAGTCTGCTCCCAGGATTGCAAACTTTACTTCCGCCACGATGAAGACCCAGCGGAACGTCCTGTTGAGGCCTATGTCGACGGATAATGAGCGATTCCCATACGTGGCGATTGTTGTGTTGTTCACAGCTTGCAGGGGGATGAGCCTGGATGCTTCCGATCGACAGCAGACGCCGGGATCACGCTCACTTCTGCGCCCGTGTCGACGAGGAAACGGACGCCCTTGCCGCGGTCGGTGAGAAAGAAGACCGAGGGGCGACTTCCCGACAGGGCGGAGGCACTCGTCACCCTCAGTGCCGTCCCCGGCCGTTTACCGACGAGTGCTCGCAGGGCGGGACACAGTTGCGTGCGGCGTTGCCGTACTTCCGGTGGTACCAGCAGAACCTCTGTTGCGGACGCGGCGTGTTACCCTGGGATGACGGGCGGGAATCAGACGCCCGCAGGGCCGCTACCGTGTCGGTGAGGTGCGAGATTTCCGCTCGGATCTCTTGCAGTTGATCAGGAGTAGCCGGTTCCGCTTGCACGGCTGAGACGGCGGAAGGGGGAACCGCCATTAGTCTATCGGCGAGCTCGGCCAGCTTGCAGAGGTTTGTTTCTCCGACGGAGGTGAGCACCATGCGCACGCTTGTGGGGAGCCGCTGGAAGAAGAGTTCTCGCAGCAGGATGCTGTCGAGACCCGCCGTCGTCGTGCCGAGCAGGTGCTGCATGTGACGCAGCAGCTGGCTCGGCGTCCGGTCCCCAAGTTCCGCTTCATGGAGAAGTCGCTGCAGACGCTGGGGCTCTGAAGGGGTAACCCGTCGAATAAGGGTCTCCTTCGGCGTTTTGTAAGCCTCCTCGGCGGGCGGAGCGAGCAGCAAATCCCGAATCTCGCAAGCTGTTGCGAGCGGCAGGCTGCTCACCACGTGGTGGTACCTTGCGAGATCTGACGTGATGCGTCGTGCGGCGAACTGCGATTCTACTTGTACGAACCACAGTTCGGGATCGGCGGTCCAGAATGGCGGCAACTTGATGCTGACGGTGGAGACAGAAAGGGCGTTTTGATCCTGTTCTGATGTCATGGCGCTGTTGATCACGTCCGGGTCACCAATGTTGGGTTGCACGCGAGGTCGAGAGAAGGGAGACCAGACGGGCGTGCGTACCAAACTCAACTAACTTTATTTTTAGCAGTTCTCCGCTCTCCCGAGTTCACCCCCTTTCCCCGTCGTCCTTTCTCTTCCCGAGCTGCAGGGGAAGGGAAACTCTCCGATGCGGGAGAGAAGGGAAATCCGGTTCGCCCCGCTCGGGCCGCGTTCGGACGTGGCTTGGGGCCACTACAAGGCCATGATCGGGCAGGAAGTGCCCATCTAAAGACATTTAATATTGATTGGCATTGAACTAAGCTTTGGGCTTCATCACGTAGCAAGCATGGGTGAGGTGTAATTCAAGAAAATTTAATGTTCGACAAGTTTAATACTTTGTGGTGCTTTCCTGTCTGTTTCGGTTCCTCCATCCTGTGTTTATTTTGTGCTTTTTCTACCACGAAGCACGACATTATTCCAGCCGTAGGCACCATATGTCATTCCCTTCTGCAATCATACGATTGTAGGATCCTAACTGCCGGCAGCTAAGTGTCAATTACGTCCGGCTTGTGCATACAGTGCAACATCTTTTGCTATTTAACCGATCATCACTTTACAGTCTGGGTATCTGTTCTTGTAAACGACAGTAGTGCTACATGTTAAACGGCTCTAAAGCGTTGGAGCAAACTCGCATCTCATTATTTTTTAGCTGAATAAACTGTGTTTGTTTGGCTATGCTTGTTATCCTATCTGTATGTTTTAAATTTAGTTTTCTCATGTGGACACCTTACATTAAAAAAAACATTTCTATAGAACGGAGGTGTCCATATTAAGGAGACATGACTGTATCATCTTTGGAACTAGTTTGCCATAGCCAGTGTTATAATATGTATTGCTTTTTTATGCAGTGCCTGCCTTTCCTTGCCCCTCGTGAGGACGACTGAGAAAGCGACTTTGCGCCACGACGACGGATGGCAGGTATTCCAAGTGTCGTCACCTATAGTGGCCATGTGCTATGTGTTCGCAGCATTGTAGGCCGATTGTGGAGCACTTTCAAAATGAACTTTCGCTGTGTGCACTGTATGAGCATGTACAATACGGGGCACGTACAGTCAGAAGGATTATGAGAGGGAACATGCGGGCACGTGTCACTTGGTACAGGCAGAGCAGCCTAGCAAGTGTCGCGCATGCGCACTGAGGGGCCCTGGCTCTTTGAAGAGCCGAGGCAGAAGTTTCAGCGGCGGTGTCACCGCCCTGGCGGCTTGTCGCCGAAGCAGAAACGGGGTTAGCTAGCTTTGCTGGCGGCTGGCTTTGTGTAGTGTGTGTAGACCGGGAACGTAGGCTTATAAACTTCGGCAACAAGAATACTACGCGGCTCTGGTGTTTTGGTACGAGCAACAGACGTGACACAATCTGCTACGACTAGCTACGACCACCCACCGCAGCGGTGAAGGCATCGAAGAAGCACAACCTGTGTACTACGCCGTTGCCGTAACCCGACAGTGCTCATTTGGCATGGAGGGCTTTCCGCCCAGAGACTTCGCTCGTCACCGAGTGTTATTTCCCGTGTTTCTCTTTGTGTGTTCAGTGGCTGGACGGTCCTCATACAGCAGTTCTTCAGGCTCAAAGGTGACTAAAAGTTGAGGGCGGATGGACTTGCAGCAATCCTCTCGGTTGGTGCGTGTGACAGAACCATTGTACGGCATCATCGGGAGGACACCGTTGTAAGTTAGCAAGTTGTCCAATTTTATGTTCATTATAAAGTAAAATTTGAAAAATCTTGTTTAAAAGGACGCTGTACCAAAATTTGGATTTCATAAAATAAGGCCGCGGAAGCTTTCAATGGAGCTCTACAAACTCTGAAACATCACTCATACATCAATATCTCAAACGGATGGCCGTATTCTTGGAAAAGAAGGGCGCAATCAAACAAGAAATGTGACGTCATACTTCTCCTGGAACACTTTAGAATGAGGGAAAGCGGCCTCGCTTCTCTCATTCCTGCTTCGGTTCACCTGCTTGAGGGGATGAAGCCAAGAGGAGAGGGAATGAGAATCGCGACGTCACATGTCTCGTCGGCCTTGTTCAATCGCACACTTTTCCAAAAATACGGCCATCCGTTAGAAATAATGCTCTATGAGTATTGTTTTGGGGGTTTTGCAGCATCCCGCCTATCGCTCCAGTCTTGTTTTGCGAGCTTCAAATTTCGGTTAAGCATACCTTTTAGTATGAATAATTGTGTCAACAGGATGTTTAAACATGTCGGTTCTACACAGCTACTCTCAAACATTTTTGAGTGGTCTCGCCTGCCAGATGCAAAGGGGGGGGGAGGCAACATGTACAGTCGCCCAATTTTTTAATAATATCACGCGAGCGTCGACCGCCGGGACGGGCAGTGCCGTGCCGCGGAGAAATGCGGCGTCACGGGAGAGATTAAGTGCGTGCGCACAAAGCCCTTTCCGGGGAGCGTCGTCTGCTAGGCTATTCCGCTGATCGCACACAGCCCCTGCTCCGGAGCAAAGGAGCGCGTTGCGCCGATTGTTTATACTCCGTTTCACTTTGTGTTGTACCGCAGCCGACGCTACGGGCCATCTTGGCCATTCCATCGCTAAAAGTGTGTCACGTGGCCTTCCTGTTGGGCACAACTGCACGTGGAAGCACGATGTCACGTGGCAGGGTGACAGCGCTGGATTGGTTTTGATGGCTCGTAGCATTGGCTGCGGTATATAGTTTAATGCATCGTTGCATTCAGCTTGTCGCGTCATCGTATTTTTCTTTTTTTGGTGCTGACAAAGTAAACGCAAACAAAAAAGAATAAAAAAAAACTAAATTAAACGAGATGACGCGCGGTTTCTTTCACGCCTGAGCAGTATCACGGTATCACGCAAGCAAGCGCTGTTCAGATCTTTGCTTAAAGGCGGTCAGCTATGCCAGCAGATAAGGAACAGGGGCTGTGTGCGGTCAACAGAATAGCCTAACAGACGACGCTCGCACCGGAGAGAGCTTTGTGCGCACGCGCCTAATCTCTCCCGTGACGCCGCATTTCTCCGCGGCACAGCGCTGGCCGTCCCGGCGGTCGACGCTCGCGTGATATTATTAAAAAATTGGGCGACTGTACATGTTTTTATCTCTACAGCACAAATTGTTCCTATCATGCACTGTAAATAGCTGTCAATTAACAGACTAGATAAAAGAGTGAGCACAAACAAGTCCAACTACCAACAATGCCGTCCATGGCGCATCTCAGACACCATGTCTTACGTTATGTGGCCTCAGCGGTCTTTGTACAGTTCTTCTCATTGTTGCCGGTAGAGCAGCTACCGATAGTGGGGTTTCAAGGGCGTCAACTTTGAAATGCAGTTTCTTCACATAAGGTTTGCATTTTGGGAAGTTTCTATACATATACCTTGAAGTCGTTATTGTACGGATGAAACAACTTTATAAAAGTGTCTATGAAAACTTTGGCAGGGTTCTCTTTAAGGTGCCTGACTTACAACAAGGCTGTCCAACTTGAGAAATTTCACTAGTGGGAAACTTATTTTCATATAAGAATGGTGTACATCTTCACAGTGCTGTATGTATGCAACAAAAACTTCAGATGTGTTCAATAAAAGTAGCATTTGCTAATAATGTGTTCTCTGTGTATCTAATGCACTAGGTTGTATTTGTTTTGAACGCTTGCTACATTTAGGCTATACAAAATAGTCCAAATTTTATGAGCATTCAAAACCAGTGCAACTTAAATCCGACAAGCATATCGAAAAAGAAGTGCCCGGTCTGAATAAAAGATTCCAGAAAATACACACTAAAATAAATTGCTACTTGGGGTAGTAAAAATGGTGTTTTACAGACGACTCTCATTATTTCAAACTCCAGGAAGCCACACACTTTAGTTTGAAATATCAGAAGATTGAATTATCAAAATTCATCTAAATATTGTCATGAATAAAAACATATACTTATTAATAAAACTTAAAATCAGTGTGTAATGCGGCGAACTTGTGCCGAGTGCCGAGAAACAAAGTAACAAAGACCTTTGACGGTGACGGAAGGACAACTGCCTCAAGCAGCCATGCGAAGCTCCTTTTGTAAGCGCGTGGGTATCTAAAAGTTTCCGAGCTCGAACAAAAAAATTCTCGAGTCATCTTAAACATTCCAGTCACGCAAACAAAAGAAAGATGAAAAGGACAAGCGCTGGCGGGGATCAAACCCCAGCCAGCGGCGTGAGAGTTGATCACGCTGCTGACTCAGCTATTTGCATGCGGCATTACTCCCCTCTTGTGAAAGACTCATCGTCTCTATGCAACACAAAATGAAATTAACAGCTTAAACAAGACAAGGTCAAACTACAGAGTCACGTAAATCACAGATTTTCGCAGTCCTATCGAGCATACCTAGTTCAGTTGAGTCGGACGACGTGAATCACCGGGTGGCAGAGGGCGGCGTGACAATGTTGATGTGCCATTGGCCAACGACTTGCAGCTTAGGTCTCATGTAGCGAATAACCTTGAGGCCGAAGCACCACTTTAACAGTTCCTTGCTGCAACGATGAATTGGTGTTCAGATTCACACTTGGTAGCCAGGCTGAAACTGGGCGTCGTGGCGACAAAGATTGTACCAGCCATCGTCAGGAAGATGTGGCTTGCATCAAAATGCGATTGAGCTGCCAGACTTCCTCCGTTCGTTGAGTGATGAACCAAGCATCGTCGTCCTGTTCGTCTTCGTGGTCGATACCACACGTGTCGTAGGTATCGTCATCGGGTTCATCATCAAGGTCGTCGTCAAGGTTGTAGTCATGGTTGTCGTTGAAGTCATCGTCCGGGTCGTCCTTGGGTCGCTGTCAAAGCCGTAGTCGGGATCGTCTTCCATGTCATTGTTCGAGTCGTCGCCTGGGTCATCATCAGTGTCGTCATCAGTCTCGTCATCAAGGTTGAAGACACTGTTTGGTGTCGAGGCCGTAGTCAGGTTGGTTGTTAACATTGTAGCCGGGGTTGGTCTTTGGAGTCGTCCGTTTCATCATCGGCGTAGAAGTC
Source organism: Ixodes ricinus (assembly GCA_037355805.1). Taxonomy (NCBI): domain Eukaryota; kingdom Metazoa; phylum Arthropoda; class Arachnida; order Ixodida; family Ixodidae; genus Ixodes; species Ixodes ricinus. Next base: position 11,924 of record JAZHYW010003253.1, read on the forward strand.
GTCATCATGTTTTCGTCGAGGTGTGGTAGCCAGGGGCTTTGTCAAGTTCATTGTCCGGGTCATTTCCGAGGCCATAGTCGAGGTCGTCGTTGATGTCACAGTTGGAGTCGTCCTCGGATGATTTCAAGGACGTCGCCTTCACGATCGTCGTCTTCAGAGTTATTGTGTTCACAGGTGGTACGCTTCGTGGGCATAGATTGTGTTACCCTGCACATCCACCAATATGTCATGAACAAAAACAAACTTGATTAATAAAACTTAAAATCAATGTTTAATGCAGCGAACTTGTGCCGAGAAACATAAAGTAACAAAGACCGCACATACTTTGACGGCGACGGAAGGACGACTGACTCGAGCAGCCATGCGAAGCTCCTTTTGTGAGCGTGTGGGTATCTAGAAGGTTCCGAGCTCGAACAAACAAGATTCTCGAGTCATCTGAAACATTCTAAGCATGCAAACAAAAGAAAGATAAACCCCAGCCAGCGGCGTGGGAGTCGAGCACGCTGCTGACTCGGCTATTCGCAGGTGGCAATATGACTTGAGACAAAGTAGCAATTTACTACAGGGATAGATACTCATACCAGGCATATTTCTTACACTTTCCTCTACACAGGCCTATTTATTAGCAGGCGCACTCACAAAATATTGGTAAAGTTTGAAGCGAATAGTGGTTTTGGCCGAATATTTTCTGATCAAATATCGAATAGTTTCTCCAAGCCTTTTACTACCATTGTACCATGCTTAAATGAAAATTCAGCTGAACTCGTGAAAGTTGTCCCAACCTCCCACTTGTGCACTTCTAAGCTCAGTTAGTTTTAATATAACTATATGAACTGTGGCCTCAGAAAGTCCAATGCCTTCATTGTGGTGGCATGTAAATGACAGATTTGACATTACATTTAACCCAAAGAGACACCCAGTTATCCTAATCGAAATAATTTATAAATCTGCTTGCTATATGCAAATATCTTTTCTTTAATCTCGAATTTAACCCCCTCACAAAAATTTAAAAAAAACAAGCACAAATAATGCAAGCAGATTGTCAGGACAGTACTGCTTGAATAATCGTAATGGGTTAGTCCCATCAAATGCGCTTTTCACCGAGCACCTGCATACTGCGGAAAAGCAATGCCCGCCATCTTTGCGGGTTTTGCTTTCCCACGGTACACAGGTGCTCAGTGGGAAGCGCACTCAACGGGGCTAACCCGCTGCGATTAAAAAAGAAGTGAATTAAACGAAAATGCTGTTCGAATTGAGTAGCTTATAAATGCATGAAAAACATAGTCAGACAAACAAAATTTAAAAATTCGTTTGAATGAACCCGAAGTATGAAATACCCGAGTTTGAATTATCGCAAATCCGCTGTAATAGCATTGACTATCCATCTGGCTTGTGTACTTGCCACCACACTACAATTATTGTATCAATTGTTTCAAAGGCACCGTTCAATCGGCCACGATTGAACGGTGCGTTTGTGTGTATTTTCTGAGTATTTTTTGTAAAGGGGAATATGCTTGTGTTTTGTATATTGTACAATTAATTAACGTAGGCTATTTTTTCTGGTTTTTCCTTGAATGTTGTGGGGCAGTGCTCTTTTTTGTCTACTCTTAAATATTGTATGCCAGAATTTCTTGTTATAGTGCCCTGAACGATGTATGCAAGTGACGTTTTGCAATAGTGTCTGCTTATTTTCTTTAGTTTCATATATCTCATTGCCGACTGTTCAATCTCTTTTTTGTTTAGTGTTCTCAGTGTATTTCCTTTTTTTCCATGCACGCTGCTTGTAGCTGCTGAAGTTAAGGGGACTTAGGACTAGTCAAGCTGTATCAAACAGCTTTTTTTCCAAAGCCCCCACCAACACTGTACCTTTTGTTGGAAAATAAACCTATTATTAAACCTATTATATTATTATTATTATTGTCATTTTGTAGCGCTTCATTTAATTGCTGTGAGCAGTAATGATCCTAGTAATCAATTGCTTTTTTTAAGCCTGAGGTAATGATCCTAGTAATCAGTTACTTTTTTTAAGCCTGAGGTAAACTAAAAACAAAATTTGCTCTACAAGATTCACCAACCTGCCTGGCAATCTCAACTACGCAGAGGACGTTCTTCGTTTCTCGAGCTCGGGACCGGTACGATCTGGCTGTACACGGCGTTAGTAATAAGTCCAAGGTTTGGGAAGATACAGCAGACAACAGTGGCATCATCCATTCACTCCTTCTTAAGGAACATTACCAGGTGGCTTGTTTACTGTGCTCAGTGTACGGGAAACAAGATTCTGGACAAAAGTATGCCAAAGGGTGTTTCAACAGTCATAAGAATTTTAAACACAGTTTCGTCAAGTGCTCACTTATCCCTTGAAAAAGTGGTTTGTGGTTTGGATGAAAAACGTCGACAAGGGAAGAACTTTTTTTTAATCTGGAACATGGAGCAAGAAGCCGGTCTTCAATAACACTGCCACTAGATCCTGTCCAAAGTCAATGCCTCTGTCTGTGAGCACCGTGGTCTTCATCACCCTTACTATTCACTGTGGAACTGAGCCATCTAGGCTTAATTCAGCTCAGTGCTCTAAAGCTTTATATTGTGAGCCTGCAGGTTATCAACACTACTACTGTTTGCAGTTCCGAGTAGCATCCGTAACCAGTATGAGATTATATTGCAGCATACATGAATGAACGCTACTCCATACTTCTGGAAGGTTCACGTTTACTCTTACCTCAAAGGATTAAAATCATTTGGAGTAAGAGTAAACGTGTATCTTCCAGAAGTATTGAGTAGTGTTCGTCCATGCATGCGGCAATGTCTCTTTGATCTTGGGTCAGTTTCTTGTTTTGGCATGTCTATATGGCTTCTTTTAACCATAACTCTTTGATATCAAAGCTGTACTTGAAGCACACTTCATTAGAAACAAGCAACTGGTGGTATTTTATGATTTAAAATGATAAAACATGACACAACGATGGGAAGTTTGGCGGTTTCTGCGATGCAACCTAAACCATAGGTGGTACGGTGTCCTACAGGGTACCCAAATTCACAAGATATTCTAAATTTTCCTAACAGCTCATGCCCAAACGACTTGAAGTTTTTATTGCTTGGGTGTTTTAACTGATGAGACCAACAATAAAACGCCTAGCCTCATAGAAGTTTGTGGTAATATTTCCAGTGACCACTCCTTTGGTGTCTGTTAGTGTTGACATGGTTGCATCAGAACGTCCAACTTTTGTGAGTTAGGAATTCAAGACAATGTTGCGGAAGAATGGCATCCTAAATGGGTGCTTGTTCCTCCAGTACTATGTATTCCGCTTTCAATGGGGCAGCCGAGCATGTGGAACAGATAATACAGCAGAAGTTGAAGATGGCTAGATTAATTAAGTGACTTTCATTCACAAATAGCCAGAATGTTGCTGTCGTACAAAGCAACGCCAAATTAAATGATTAGCTGTAGTCCTGCTGAACTTTCATTGGTGTGGAAGCTCAAAACTGCACTGGGCTTGCTGCAGCCAGATTTTTAACCACAGCAAGTCTAAAGCAGCTTCATCACAACATGCCGAGCAACAGAAGGTTTGCCAGAAATGTTCGACTTAATCCCAGTTAGGCGCCGGCTGCTGTATTGTTTGACCAGGAGTTTACGTTGTTAGTGTGACTGCTGTATGGCCGCTTGTAGATGAGGCATCAGGGTCGCATCTGCATAGTCCGAGGCGTCCCAGCTGACCCTGTCACCTAGGATTCCCTTTTATGACTTATCAGAGCATGCCTATACTTTGCTTACCCATAATTCGGCAGTGTGGTGGAAGACCCATGCTCCTTACATCAGTCGTACGTCTCTCTTTCACCACTTAATCGCGCTTCTGTCTATACACCCACGCAAAGAGCACGTTTTCACATGACGGAATAGGCTTGTGACTGTTCCAACAAATGCGTAACTTCCACTGCACTGTCAGCTTAGGGGTGAACTGAGTACTGGCAATTTTCACTACGTGTTTTTTAACCTACTTTCACGGCTTTGTATTTAAACCGCCAAGTGCTCTGAATGTTTGATTTGCTCGGGAAGGCTAGTGAGCAAACCTGCCGCCACAGCTTCCTGTTCCAGCCACTAGGTGCCATCGATTTTTCGCTGGAGGTCGCCGGTTGTGTTGACGTTCCTGCAATAGATACCTATGAAGCCGTCGCTGACACTAAAGCTACTAGAACTGCGATTCAATGGCAGTTCGTGATGCAGGCAACAATTTCACAGCAGATTCTGGTGGTGACAGGCAGTATTGCAGAATGAGCACCCCCTCCACTCCAACTCTATTCCAGAGAATTGGATTTTCTAATACTAATTTCATTCCTTCGAACTCCTGGAAGGAAAAACTGGGCCCATCCGCACTCCCGGAATGGCTGAACTGTTCCATTCCATTCCTCTCAATCCCTGTAAACTGTGAAAAGTGGCACTTGACAGCTAGTACTAAGTTACCGGAAAATAACGTCGGCATAAAGCTGGCTTTGTCAAATGCGTAGACAACTGCAAAATTATGCAAAACCAAACCCGAAATCATTGATTCTACTAAGTTGAGCGGTGGTCGCACATAGCGCTAGTGGCAATTGATATGGTGGCACTGCAGATATCGATTGCACCACCAAGCTTAAAAGCCTCATAACAGAGAGGAAAACATTAAGTCACCCATCTTCTCCACAAAAGAACCGTATATGTCCTCCACTTTTACGAGACACATAGTAAGTGAGGAGTCACGTGTATTAACGAAATGCGGGCGGTGTGACAATGTCCTTGCCTGGTGGCCTGCGACTGGTGCTGTAATCACACATGGTCCCAAAACAGCCATATGGTTGCGCCTCACGGCGCCAGTGAACGACACCTTGTCCGCCTACAACTCTACAGTTTGGGTTGCTTCACTGGGGTTGCCACTTTCATCCTCGAAGTAACATAAGCAGTCGGATAACCGAGCCGTCAGTTACCCAAATGCAATGATGCCGTTTCAAAAGCCCTTTGACCACATCGACGCAGCTCGCATTAGAACACAGCGTATTTCATTCCTACTCTATTGTGGGCAAAATGCACCTACTAATTTCATTCCCATTCCATTCCGGTGCTGCCACCATTTTATTTGCATTCGATTCCAGGGTCGTGGAAGGACGGAATCGTTCCAACTCTGAAGTGGCAACTGCACAACACTGGTGATAGTCACGAAGGCACCCAGTTTAGTGCGAATACTGTCCTCACAGCCCATCAAAAGCTGTTATTACTGCAACAGACTCCAGTAGGACGAAGTAGTGGGATTCGAAAGCCTGTTGTGCAGATTTGTACCTTGCATTGTTTCCGGTATTTTTTATTTCTTTCGTATTTTATAATGGACAACTCTTCTTTGTTAAGAGAATAACAAGCGTTGTAATCTTTGTCTTGTTGCCAAACCTGCAGGTGTTATTATCGGTGCACTTTTAAATAAATATATGCCACAGCCACGGATCAGCAGTGAGCACTTACCCTGGAATTTGGGTGTTTCGTAAGTATTCATTTCAATTGCGCGATAATGACATTCGTTTTCTGTTAGAATGAAAGAAACCTAAACAATATTCGACATGATGGATAATTTTGGACATCCGCGGCATGTGTAATCTGAGCATTTGTTCCTTTCATCTGAAGTGTGTCTCTTGCTTACTACCTGTAGCGTATACAATGTTGAGGATGGAAGAGATGCTGCGACCGACTCCGAGCAATAAAAACATTCTGTTTATTCTCACGTCGTTGAGCTCGTGGCAGCGAGTATGAGTAGCATTGTCATCTTTGGCGGTGCCGAGGCTGAACCAATAGACTGCCACAGAGCCGTCGCCTGCAGCTCTGCAGACTGTGAGAAATGGCACGATTTCGTTGAAGTGATTGCGGCTTCAGAGAGGTGTTGCTGCTGTTGACATGTACCGCAAGCAGGATGACGTACTAGAGAGCAGGAAAGACAACGTTCGGAAGCCGTGCATGGTAGTCGACGCCGAGGTCAGGCAATGAGGCAGCAGACAGAGGAGAAATCGACCCTGTCGTGCTTTCAGTCCGGCTCGATTAGTTCGGAGTGTGCAGCCTCGGACTGAAAGGGGATGCCGGCCGACTGCGGGGCCGATGCAACATCCCCTAATATGAGGAACCGAGCTGAGAGCGAATGCCTGACGTGGCAACGATGAGGAGACCCTGGTCAGCTAGCGACATGCCTTGTGAACAGTGTGGAAACGTCGATGAATATTCACTTGCCGAGCCGGTGGGGCGAGCAAGGTGGTCGCAGCCCATTGCTGGGAGATGCCGGCGCTAGATGCGACAGAGGAGAGGCGATGGTGGAGGTGCTGCAGATGTGGAGGCTGTGAAAGTTGAAGATACGCCTACTGCATTTTCGTCCGAAAAGGCAGGGCCGTTGCCGTGCCCCTGGCCATGGAGAACATTCCCCTGGATAGCAGGCGCTCGGAGTCGATCATCATGTCCAGGTCACCAATTTGTAGCACTTTCGATGTTGAGAACGGGAGAGATGGTGCGACAGACTCTGAGTTTAGCTGTGAAAACATTCTCTTTATTCTCGAACCGTCGAGCTCGTTCCGACCAGTAGCTTGCTTTTATACACTGCAGTCATTAGCAATATTGTTGATCTACGTGTTTTGCAACACTATTAATACGGCAGATTGGGCGAGTTGGTAAGGCATAATTACGAACCAGCGCACAGGTAGACAGTTACTCAAAATCCAAACACACAAAAATATACACTCGCACAGCGCTGATGAGAGTATTTTTTGTGTTTGGATTTTGGGTAACTGTCTACATGTGCGCTGGTTCGTGATTTTGCAACACTGTCGTCTTTGGCGGTGTGGAGGCCGAACCGATGGACCGCCACAGGCCCACATCTGTATCTGTTTCATATACTGAATGCCTTTTTGCACGGCTCTGTGTTTCATCTTTGTCTTCCAGATTTTTACTGCTCACTTGTAATAATAAATGTGAAATTTAAAACTGTCATATTAGAGATTGAACTTTATCAAATAAATGTGAATTTAATTAAGCTATAAATTTTATATAGACTGTTACTTTTTATACAATTGTGTCTAAATTTGTCAGGATACAATATGCAAGTAAGCATAAAGTAACTGAAAAGTTGAAAGAAGCAAATTCGAGATTGCAAAACCTGCTTCCCAATAGATATTTTTTTCCAAAGTATTTACGTGATAGTGCAACTAAAAGCTCCTTTTTCAGTTTTTCATTTGAAACAAACTTAAAAAAAAAAATCTTTATGCTCGGAAAATTAAGTTATTGTGTTCAGCTTATTCTAAACTTTCTAAACTGTTTGTATGAAATGCCAGAGAGCTTGTGCTAACAGTGGGTAGATAAGGTTTTCATAATTTCTGATAAAACAAACTGACTATAGTTTCTCTTTAGTGACCGTGTCGCCAAGGTGACAACAGAACAAGTAGCGAATGCACGCCACTGTTGTGACATATTTGAATATCCTTATCGCTTGCTTGGGCTCAGCGGGTAATGCAAGTCGGCACTAGCGTCGAGTATAAAGGTCGCTAAATCGCATGTAAGCGATTTAGCGAGCGACGGCGATAGCGACGAGAGTCGGCGACAAATGACGAAGATTTCTCACTATCGCTCGTCGCGTCGCTCGGTTTCGGGATTTCTAGAAAACATCGTTCCGCTTTCATGCGGCTTGCCTCGTCGCGCGACTGACCGAGCGTCAGCGAAGCGGGTCGCCGTCGCTTGTCTCGTCGCTCGCAAAATCGCTTACATGCGGTTTATACTTCACGCTGTCAAGGATATCGACTCGAGCGCGCATACTTTCACCTAACCTCTCATTTCCACGAGAGCGCGTGCAAATCAAACGCTAAACCAAGACGGGGGCTGCAGCCAGCAGCTTTGAGAGCGTCATACAACGGAGTATAGTTTGACAGAAGCAAGCACACACTTCGCTAGCGCATTCCAGCCTTGAGCGCTCGAACTTCCGAAAACGAAACTAGATTTTGCCACATTTTGGCTAGCTCGAAACATTATTTTTAAATATAGGGTGTCTTTTAGCCATAATCTAGACTAAGAGAAATGTGTACCTTCCCAAATTATATTTATTTCACTGTATTATATAAATAATAATTGTGTAGTATCGTTACGTTCATGTAAAATACGGTGGGGGTCACCGGACCTTCGTCTGAAACAAAAAGTCTGCTATATATACCGAGCGGGTCATCGCTGGAATAGAGTAGGAGTGTCGGGTTGTTAGTGCCTCTGTGCGTTGTTTGTGCCTGTGTATGCTTGTATATTGATCTTGTGGTATGTGCTGTGCTGTATGTGTTGGAATGCCGCCGTCCGCTCGAGCGTGTCACTTCCAGAAATGCCAAAATCCCTTTTATTTTTGTAGTTTTCCGCATACTCACTAGGTGGCGCAAGTAGCCGCCCTGTTTTGTTTTCGCTTTGTTCGTACGTAGTCCATTTAGTGTGTAAGGAACCACACCACTATAGCTACAGTCTAGCACAAAAGTAACCGCGTGTTTAAATGGCGCTGGCGTTCAGTTCGTCGTCGTTCGCTGGCTGTTTCAGTAGCCGATTCGTACCCGGAAAGCCGCAAAATTTGCGTACACACGAGATATGAGTGGATACGTCGAAACGTCTCGTACAACTTTGCTCGGGGTAAAGAGGTGAGCGGGACGTCGGAAACGCCGGTCCGGTTGGCGGTCGGTGTCGGAGCGATCCGTCGTCGCTCACGGCAAACGGGCTTTTTCAATAAAGTTCATGTCTGTGGTCGCGAAAAGATTCCTCCTGTGGAAACTACCCGGTGTCGGTGAAAATGCAACCGGCATGAGGCCTCGGCGATCGGCTGAACCGCCACGCGAACGGGACCTCTGCTCGATGGGGAAACACGCTGCTGGGTGCAGTCGATGGTCGCTCCCACTGTCGCGTAATCGCCGTAATGGATACGGCGTCAGCGCTTAGGGGTGAATGCCTGCGGTGGTTTAGCGCGTATGGACGATTACGAATGAACACGTGCAAACTGCGCTTTCGCTGCGGCGAAAAGCCGTGTAAAGCGCTGGGCCTCGCTCGTAGATCCCGTCTCACGTCAAACGGCCGCCATTGTAAAAAAACACCCCTAGACGTGTGATCGCGGAACGAAGTACACGTTCAAAAATGTTCATTTTACACGAGACCTCGGGTGCAAACGAAATACACCGAGCCTCGCGTGTAAAACGAACACCATTTGGGGAGTCCGCCCTGGGACAACGGTTTACACGCCCAGGGGTGTACTTGTTTGCTGTGTGTGTATGGTATGGCCATCCCGTCACTGGCTTTGGATCCCTTCGCTTGTGCAACAGATGGACTACGTTTACACCATCGTTACCAGTCCTGAGGGAAACTCAGGCTTTGAGCAACGCAGCTAATGGTTTTGCAGCATCGCTTGCTCCGAATTGAGAAGAGCCCACCGAGGTAAAGACGCCAGAATCGTGTCTTACTTTTAGGCTTACTCGGCGAGGTACATACGAGGAGTCTGGTTCGGTTCACATCGCTGACTTCATGGGATACTACCGTCAATTGCGACGGGGAAATTGATTAAAACGAGGTTGCGGTAGGACATGGCAAATCCCCGGTTCCTGGTGACCAAGGAGCGAATAGTGAAATGCGGACTCGCCGAGTTAGCCGCACGATACACGAACCCGTCTTCAAGCAATTTTCCAGAGGAGGCTATGGCTACTGCCACATTCTGCGGCAGAGTATTTTTTCGTTGTGTATTGTTTTAGCACTTTGTTATGCGCAGAATGGCTTCTTGGAAAAACGGCCGTAGATGGCGACACCAAGGAAGTCCACCGGGACGAAACACGGGCCCATCCGTTTTTCCAAGTGCTCAGGGTGGCTGAAACGTGTTCGGCCTGACGAACGGTTCAAGTGGGCAGTTCTACACCCGCGGTGATCTCCAAGCGGAACGGGGCAGGTCCGTGTGCGTCGAGGGGAACAGCTTAGAGCAGGCCCCTACTGCATCGTGCTTAACAGTTTTCGGCTTTAACTTAGAGGAAGCGCGTGCTTCATCGGCGTCATGCCCAGAGATATGGTCATAAAGGCTCGAGACAAGCTAGTCATCCCTGTTCTCATCAGTTGTTTCTGGTGTAAAATGTCAAAAGAGGCACTCCCAAATAAACAAATATTGACGCTTTATCTGAGCCTTGTATTTAAAAGTTAAAATTGATTAAGAGCGCATTTATTGGTAATAAGGATAGCACCGATCTCGCGCTTAGATTCAGAAGAATCGCCTTGGCTCAAGCCCGTCTCTCTCAATAGGTGCGTCATTAAGCATAGCCTTTGCATGACGCTAAAGTACAGTTCTCCGCCGCGAAACCAAAACGGATAAACCTGTGTTGCGCTTTAGCTAAAACACGATTGAGTCCTCTCTTCGTAGCAGAATCGAATCCTCCGAGCGCGCGCAGTGCCCCTGCCAGCCACCGTCACGGCCACCCGCTTTCAGTGGGTCTTTCATATTGCAGAATACCGTACATGCACCTAAGCAGCGTAAGACTAAATTTATATCCAGCGTTGTGTCTTGACCATTGTTCCAGAAAAGTTTTAAGACCAATTTTACCATTGCCAGAACCAGATGTATTTACGTGTTGCAGTAACTAGGGAGCCGATACATTCGAAGCAGGACATTTTTTATTTGAACGAGAGCGAGAGCGCCTGTCAGATGTAACGAGTTTCCGCCTGCAGCCTTTTATTACTACACGTTCCATACCAGATCAGAGCATGCGATTTATTGTACATTCTTTCTGGGCCATGTAAACTACTTGTGCACCCACGGGATCTACATTTCACAAATATTGCCGGGGCAAATTAAAACGACGTTAAGGCAAGCTACTATAATAATAATCTTTTTAGCGAGGGTAGTTGCCCTCTGGGTGGCTTGCAAGGCTAAAAGGATAGGTTGGTGCCTTTAGATATGACCGTCTGCTAGCCAGCCAACATATGCAAGATAATTATAAAAAAGCCAACAAAAGAAAAGCAACGGAAACCATGAGATTAACAGGGTTCTATCAACAGCTCCAAAGAAATGTAGACCCGCGCCTCAACCCCCATGCCACGCCGAGAAGGCCAGCGCGGGGAGCAGGCCGTACGCAAGCGCAACGACGTCACCCAGCTGGGAGCATGTCCTGTCATCCCCTCTAAGGCCGGCACCACACCTGCATCCAACCCGTGCTCCGCGCAATCCCGCCGGGCGTGGCGCAAACCCCAGAGCGCGCATACCGGGAGTCCCGAAGTACTGGGCACACATCAACGCTGCCGCTAGCGTGAGAACGCACGAGACGACGCGTCGATGTCAAAACCACCGAATTATTCACACGTGTCATCCTCCCGAACACATCCAGGGCGGTTGTTCTCAGGTCCGTATGCAAGTATTGGACAGCAGAAAACAGTTTTGCGTTACTTTACGGCGTGTCCAACAGACTCACTGATTGCAACGCAAATTTTCAAAACTATCTGACCAGCATTTTTGCAATGCTCCGATATCGCAGAGCATCCACAAGATGCTTCATGATAGAGGCTATGGATACGCAAGGTTTTAAAGAACGCTCTCCACATGTGACAGCAATCGTTTGCTCTAAAGGCAGTCAGCATTCCCCTGAACTTCGCCCAACGCTTTCAAACGCCGCCGGCCAGTGAGACGAACACGCGGGTCCGCTAATGTTAGCGGTTCGAAGCATTGAAAAAAGTGAAATATTGTCCAAATTACTCTGTCAACATTTGCTACATTGATCCGAAGATCATCCATCATATCGAAATACTCTACTGGCATGCAGTATTAATATGAAATTGGCAGAATTTATCTAATATCCGATAACACTTCGTGTCACTAGATGTGGGCAGTGCAGGTGAAGGCAAGACTAGGTGAAGACAGAAAGGGCGAGCTTAAGGAAGGTGACAAGGGAGAAGGGTGATGGAGGGCGATTGGAGGAAGGTAGAACACTAGGAACGCTAGAGAAGTGGGGAGGATTTTTTGATCCTCCCCAGACTTCCTAGCGCTTTCCCTTTCTCCCCCGTTTGGCGTTATATTGATTTGTACTGTCTTTGGTACTCCACACAACTATTGACACGCAGTATGGATCCACGCACGCTGAAAAACCCATGGGTGCTGATCCATGGAGGGACCGGAAAACGGAATCTGCTTCTTGCTTGGATTGTGCAATGGCATTGACCTCGTAAGTGACTACGTTACAACATGTCGTCCGGGCTCAAACAGATTGTTGCTAGGGACGTTGCTATGGTTAGATTGTTGCTTACAAGTAAGTAAATAATTTTTGTAAGCACCCTAGTTTCTTTCTATCTAATTCTGAAGATGACCGAGTCGTCTCAGTGTCGTATTGCAACGATCAAAGCAATTTATGAAGTATTACACTCCGCTTTGCTTTGGTAGCAGACGACAGGATAGATTTGCTGGCCTCTGTTTCAGCTGGCATCTTCACTGAATTGAGTCGGTAAACGAGCGACAAAAACAAGTGCATCGCCATGGCCGTAGAGGCTTCCACAATGTGCGTTTTGTTTTCTGTGAAGAACCCAACTTAGTTGAGAGGGGTGAAGATGTCGTAAAATCAAAGCACGCCATGCAGATCAGTTGCGACGACGACTTCAAGTGAATTACCGGCATAGTGCAGGCCAGCATGATAAACAAGTCATACGCCGTCAAGGTATGTCGTTTATCACTATTATTATTGAGGTTCCCAGGTAAGTAAAGAATTGCATGTCTATCGCGATATTGCAATATTTTTTTCCTTGGTATACATCAAACTCCGTGGATATGCTCTTTTGGAGAAGATCTCCATCAAACCCGCGATGTAGGTACAATCTGTAAAATACTTCCTAATTTAAATAACCGTAGACTAGAAGGACTCTTTCTAGTGTTGTTAATTTAATTGTAGACGACCCATATTTTAATTGTGTTGTAGAAGACGCTTCTTGTAATCATTGATTTACGTTAAACCCGCAATGCTTTTTCAATGTGACACACATTGCAGTTATAAGAACTTTAGTTAACTTAGAAAACCCCTCCTTTAATTGTTTTCATCTATCGAATTAATTAAAAATAACATATAAATTTATTTAAAAACTTGCTGTCAAAAAAGGGGGCTTCAAAAATTATGCTCGTGGAGCTGAGTAACATTTTGGAAATAAAAATCGGAACTAAGGGATTTTATAAAAAAAAATTTTCTTCAGGTTGAAATGACGAACCGCAGGACTGTGGCCAGGGCCACCTGCAACTGTCCTTGGGGTTCCCTCCGATGCCATCACATGGCAGCTCTCCTCCTCTTTGCTCGCAAAAACATTTCCTGCACAGACCAAACATGCACATGGACCATGAAAACGACCTCAAAGGGCATGCAGGTCGGACCAGTCGAGACTCTGATTCCGAGTTCATCCACTTTCGCTTCACTGAATCGGCCCATTAGTGAGGAGAACAAAGGCTGGATTAGGAGTCGCCTGGATGCTCTTGGGGCCACAGTTGGCTACACATGGCTGTTGTCCAGACAGCCAGACATTCCCAGTCATGCCACTATTGAGGACGTAATATTTAGTGATGAGTACACCCAGGCAGCCGACCGAATTCCGTCTATCTGGTTGAGAAAGCCGCCGAGTCATGTGAAGAGATGCAGCAGTTGGCAGAGTCTACCAATGGACAGCGCACTAATCTGTTGTTACAATTAAGGATGATGCTACGCCTGATCGCGCGTAACTTTGGAAAAGTCCTCAGGGCGCGTGAGAACGACAGCTTTCCTCCTCACTCTTCCATCATCTACTTAACGAATACACACTGGAAGGTGTCAAAGCTGGCCAGTGGAGCATCATCCTCGAACCAAATGCCATTAAGGAATTTAGCGAAGCAACCAACCTGACACAAACGCCAACAGGGCTCTGCCTGCATGAGTCGGGCCTGTTAGATGCATCACCAAATAGTCTTCTTGGAGACGAGGCTGTTCTTGAAGTAAAATGCCCATGGAAATTTTGTGAAGGGTCGTTGCTATGCCACTTGAAGGACGCCAAGGACTACAGCCTACGTTATAATGGCAGCAGCATGTTTGTGAACAAGGGCCATGACCACTACCACCAACTCCAAGCTAAGATGTATTTGGCGAAGCGATCTAAGTGGCAGCTCACGACCTGGAACCCAAAAGACAGTGTCACTGTCGGCATTAAGAAAGATGCAGAGTGGGCAGCTAATCTCAACATTCTGCTGCGTTCTTTCAACGACACTTTTATTACACACTTGTTTACACACTAGAAATATGTTCATCATGATTAATGTAATCATGATTCTTGTCTCACGATTACTTTAGTCATTATAGCTGACCAGCTTGCGTGCGCTTTGATGCTCATATTACGTGTCACTGAACTCGAACACAAAGGCATTTACAGGTGCTGCTCTTCATCATGACACATTTGGTCATTTGCTTACTACTTGTCATGTTAGGAGCATTTTTGTGCCATGAATTGTTACAAAGCATGTTTACTAGTATTGCTACAGAGGAGAACTGCACATATGATAGTGTATTTTCAGTTGCACATTCACAACTCAGGCAGCCTAAACATGTTATTGCATTTTCTCGCACTATTCTTGCATTTAAGCAAAAATATAAAAGCCATTGTTCATTTGTTTATGCCAACTATGTCATGCTCTGTACAGTTTGTTGTATAATTATTCATACAAAATAAAAGTCAGAATGATCAAGTTCTCCTAACGAATCATGTATTTTCCACACGAAAGACATGGTTGCATGCATTTGTCACTACTACACACCAAGATACTTCATTTATTGAGTGAAGACAAATGAAGAAATACCCATCCCAGCTGTTAACAATTACTGCAGCCGCACAGATATTCAGTTTTTGTTTCTGAGACGTGACTTCATCATTTCCTTATACTGCGTCTTTCAAACAGGTACATCTCTGGCCTGTCGAGATTCCATTGTGAACTATTTAGAGTGCCTCGATAATCTCACGCTATATTTTATACTTAGTTTTTTTTTTACACAGCTCTCTCCATCTGTGAGCTGAATGCAACTTTAAAAAGCTGGGGACTGGAGAAAACAGTGCTCACTGGCACATATTTATAGGAAATCATTTTTGAAATATGTATTGAAATATACCCCAAAGTTACAGGGGCTTCCAGTTCCAAACTTAAATGATCAAACTTCTTTTAAAATAGCAGAAACACCCCAGCAACCTTCACTGAAAGCAGAGAAGTCATGTCCAGCATTATTATAATTAAGAGACTTTCACATCTTGTTAGCTACTATGTAACCTAGTGAGAAAGCTTATATTCTAATATGCAAATGCATGGCTCAGTCATGTCTAAACTGCCTGCACAGCTCTCTTAGGGTAAGAACAGCCAAGTAACATTTTTGTGGTTATAAAATACTCATGCATTGAGTATTCGAGTAAGGAATGTAGGGAAAGTATGGACGGCAACCAACATTATACCAAGTTACACGTGTCTCATTTATTGCCGAATATCCATGGCCTCTCGGAGTGTGTTTGAAATATATTTCAATAATAATATTTCATCCAAGAGAAAAGTGCACATAACAACATGCAATGCGAGTGCACATAACAACATGCTATGCGAGTTCGCTTAACGTCCTGAATTACTTTGCTTGTTTCTTAATAAGGCAAAACTTTAAAACGAAACACCTACTTCTAATAGGAATACAAGGGTGACTTTCTCTTGTGATCATACATACATTTTTCACCAGTACAAGATTTAAGCACATAACACAGGAGCCGAACTAGTGAAAAGCTGCTGCAGCCACAATAGATTTACAAGCTGGATTGCCAAAAGGTATTTTTGACATATAGAACAATACGTACATGAAAGATGTAAGCCAAGGTGAGGTTTTTGTGCGTTTGGCCTAGAAGTCTAAACGCGTTGTAATTCAGACCTTGATGGTGAACATCATTTTGGTATGTTTTAAACAGAGAGCAGTACGCAGATCCAAGGTTGAATCGCCGGCAGGTAGGAAAACCAGCCAAACCTGGCAAATAAGTTTCCAAATTTCTGCTGCGACCAGATTTCTTGTAGTCAGGGTATAGTGGATGTGCACACTGTACCTGGATGAAGCTTACCAGTTAGGGGCGTGAAAATCTGCATAAGTTTATAATAAAAGGTCGAATATCGCCCTATTCGATTCTGTATCTGGGGCATCTAAATAAAAAGAAAAAATTATTTCTGAAGTTTCTAATATTTTTTGATTAATTTTAGAAGATTCGGTACCAGTCTAAATGGTTCCTGCCACATATATTTCTTCACAGGCCTTTGCGACACACCTATACAGAATGATCGCGAGCATGCCGGTTTGCATATTCGTACGGGGTCGTTCCACCCGTCTTCTGTTGCGCATACTGTAAACTGCACACTTTCTCCCGAAACTAATCTTGCATGCTTTGAATTTTAAATCTTCAATTGCTTCTATCATGATGTGGTTTGTGGAAAGACGTGTAATTACAAGCTGCATATTTTTTCTTGCAATTGTTTCTGCAATCTGAGACGTGAGCTCACTTTCTACATATTGACCTTGTTCGTTTCTTGTTTTGTGTATATACTTTCTATTGACCGATTCCGACTGGACTCCTGATGTTATTTATATACTTTCACTTCACTTTGGATTCTGCCAAAATCTTGCTTTGTCCATAAAATTCGTGCATTGTTATAACCTCTGCCACTATCTTATCAGACATTTTAATTCTAGTAATATTTATTTAGTATTTTGTTATTTTAGCGATTTCTAGGAAACCATAATAATCTGTAGTCTTTATAAACCTGCACTGAACCCACTTATACGATAACTATTCGAAAATTATTTGATTCGCGCTGGATTTAGTTAGAACAATCATTATTCGCACACACCTATTACAAACGCTACTTACAGGCTAGTTCTTTGGCATGTAAAATTGTTCGACTTCCTTCAGAAGTGAATTTCGGAAATTCATTAGAGCAGCGCAGACTTCCCAGACAATTGAGGCGATGGGAAAAATTTAACTGGAATGTATTCCAGTATCGTGCAGCCCTTAACGCGACCGATCGCCCTCTCAACGTGCACACGAGCCCCGGCATTTGATCGTGTCAGCAGGACCTGTTGTGGTGTGAATTGTGGTGTTGAGAGGAACGGTGGGAGAAGGTCTCTGACCAGGAAGCCCTTGTCTGCAAGGACAAGGTCCCCTAAAACCAGTTATTTTGGCACGCCACAGTCCTTCACGATATATTTGTCCTTGTTGGATCCTGGGTAGAGTTTGCTGACATACGTCAAAATCCCGTTTGGCGCCACACCAACCAGGCCTTTCAGCGTGGTGCTGCGCGTGTAGGGGCTGTACAAGATGTTCTGGAGTTTCATCTCGTGTTGCATTGTAGAAAAAAAATGGAAACAAAGTTATTGAGGATTTATGCAAGAAAAAAGATCAGATTAGCTCAGGCTGCCCTGAAACGCAATAACACTCAAATTATACCTCTTAAAGTGTCACGAGTGGGTCATGTACACTTAACATCCTCTGCCACAAAGTTGGTAAGTAATCACATTTTAAGCTATATTATGTGCAATTTTTTTAATTCAAAATTTCACTCAGTGCTCTTCAGAGAACCTGGGCTGTGAGGAAACACATAAGTTTGAGAACTTATATACCAGCTTCTTTAGAGTGAAATACACTTGACTGCAGCAAAGATGAGCGTGAGTTTTGTAATGTTTTGATGAGATCTACCATGATCAATAAAACAAGCAGATGAGGCTCGTCCGAACTGCTGCTTTCCCACGGTGTATCCCTGTGCATTTGGAGAAGCAGAATTTCCAGTGGTGCATGTAGGTATTTATGCATATGTTTTATAAAAATTAGGGCTTTTCTATGACATGATTAATTGACTTACCTATTTGTATCTTGTCTGTCAGAAGAATATCACTAATCATCACCCTTAGACGTTCTTCACAAGCTACATTACCACTTGGGCAAAGACAGTACCTGCTTTCATGCAGTCCTCTGTGTGTAGGCAAGATTTCTTGCCAATGTAGGAATATAAAACATAGTTCCTTCATATGGCTAAGCTGAAAACTTTATTTGTATTTAATACCTTCGGGTCAGCAGCTTCAACCTCTGTGCAGTTGAGGATGATTCAGCAGTTGGTGAAGCTGGCAAAACGTGACGGGAGACAGCCTCCTTGCTCTTATTCACCGAAGGAATCCGGGACATTAGCACATCGCACAGCATCTTGTGTAATGTGCTGACCGAAGTGAGCACCACATTTGAGGCTGTGGCACTGCTGCAGCTCAATCACACAGCAAGATCAAGGTGCGTGGTGTTCGAGCGCAGCTTGACGAGAGTCATGAATAGCTGGTCAGCCAGCTCAATTGACTGCACCTGCCATCCCGCATAGTAGCTTATGGTGAACCTCTGGTACAGCTCCAGCAGGAGATAAAAAATATCTCCGTGTAAAGAACGACCAAGTTTGTGTTTTCCTCAATCGACTTCAAAGTGAACGGTCTTTGGTGTTCTTTCCCGGGAGCCTCTTTCTCCTGTAATATAATTTAGTGTACCTAATATATGATAGCACAATATGTACTGAGATGACATTATGCACAACATGTAACACCCCTCTCACCTGAATGGAATAAAAAATGTTTGCTATAATTGATGCTGTCAAATTGAAAGCTCTCTCCTCAGTCAATGTATAATTTACACGCAGAGTTTTATTTTATAATATTTTTTGTAAATGTTGTAGTGCTGGCAGTGGATTGTGATTGCTGATGATTATTAGTTTAGTCTATTTCTGCCCAATGTGCATGGGTTTCTCTTAAAATCTATGGAGGAACCTTGACAAGCCATAATCAGCACACAAACCGGGGAAAATAAAATATTTATATTAATTAAGCAACTGACTCAAGTTTGATGTGCATCAAAAGTTCAGATCAGAGCAAACCCTTCTTTGAATATTTTCCCAGTTAAGACGCTTATTTCTAGTTCTCAATCGCGGTACACTATATTATAATCTGCGGTGTCGAAGCAGAGACATTTTAAGTACTACTAGTAAAATATATTGCGCAAAGGGGCTGAATCAATCTCCCCCAGATTCTTAATCTCCCCCCTCTCCACACCAACTCCCTACGCCACTATCTTGGATGTGTAAATGGGCATGCAAGTATGCTAACTTGAACTTTCAGACTAAAAATCATGGTTAGAATTCATAATATGTTAAAGATAAATGTGCATGTGACACCTTTTCAATTAAAGAACAGATTAAAAGCACACATGCTCTCTGCAGGAAGTAATTCTCCGCTTCTAGTAGAGCTCTTGATGAGGTAGGTCTGTCCTGCTGTGATGTGTGGGGTTCTGTTGGTTTCCTGCAAATCACAATGTGTGCAAAGCATACACAAAGGTTATATGCTACATTAAACAATATTTGTCAAACATAAAGAGATGTCGAAAAAATCAATTCTGTGCTATTAACCTTATAATGAAATATTACGCACATTCAGGCCCTTACCTCCATCCACCTTGGGTTTCTGGAAACTGGAAACAAGTTTCCTTATTCCAAGAGAAAATGATTGGCATGTTGCTTTTTTCACACTCTTGAAATGGCAACTGCAAATGCGTGCTTGTTGCCCCGGCAGGCTGTCTGCTTTCATAAAATAATATTAATCATCGATCAATGTCTTTAATGTGCTCAGGAACAGCCTTCAAGTTCTTTCTTAATCGAGTATTATTAATAAAAATATTAGTATTTAAATAAACCACTCGATTAAAACAAAATATAAAGGCAAAGGGGAACAAGGAGAACGCTATCCACTAGTCTTGTACTAAACACTAAATTAAAAGGCTGGTCCGAACAGGAGAACATATGAAGAGCACAATGAAAAAAACACCACCAAATGTAGATATATAAGCATAAACAAATAAAAATGGATAGCGCATTTACACAGGCATACTTCTCAACGCTGTTCTACCATAGCAATGTAAGACTACTGCAAGTTTGAGTTGGTTTTACTCTTACTACTTCTTGCATGAAACTACTTTATCAATATTATAGTAATATTATACAAATAAAGCGCCATATTTTAAGACATTATGATCAAACAGAATATGGGTTTTACGTGCTCTCGGTTGCTTCGGCCTTTTTTACACCAAGGCAACTGTCCGCCAGTGCTAAATGTACTCACACTCTAAAAAAAGGTGTTCAGGGGGTACACCCATAGGGAGTGTAAGTGCTTGTCACATATACTGCACCCTTTAGGGGTACACTTGCACACCCCAATTATGGGAATACTTGTATACCGGTTGGTGCGGTGCACATGTACACCTTGTTCTACAGAAATCTCGCACGAAGGGAACATACGTGCACCCCATTCATAGGTGTGCGGCTACACCTTTTTCTACACCCAATGAAATGAAAGGGAACACAGATGCACCCCGTTCGAAGGTGTACCATTGCACCGCTTCATAAACCCGCCTCACTCAAAGGGAACACAGATGCACCCTCCTCAATAGTGTACCATTACTTCCCTTTCTACACCTACTGCTCTCAAAGAAAACACAGCAGCACCCCGTTCACTTGTGTACTGTTGCACCTCTTTCTACACCCACTGAATTCGAAGAGAACACAGATGCACCTGATTCAAAGGTGCATGGTCAAACCACTTTATGCACCCGCTTCATAACTAACTTCATAAACCTATTTAAGACATCAAGGAAACCCTTAAAAAATTTATGCGCCCCGGTGATAGCAAAAAGGCAGGTAAACGGACGCACGGGATTGTTTTCAAATCCCATACAAGTTTATTAGCTTATTCTGTAAGCAAGTACAGACTTGCAAGCAATCCGTGATATGTGGAGAGTACGAAGAAGCTGTTACACAACTGAGAAGATCACTAAGCAAACAAGAAACGGAAGTAAGTCTTAGGCAGTGTCTATTCTCCAAGCAGCCGGCGGAATTATTTCCACGAAATTCCTCCAGCAGTCGCCATTCATTCATCGAACGACGTTTCATCGATAGCTGTACCCGCGAAGTGACGTGTACGGGGGGAACAGGTTGGTTAACATTTTCGTAATGAGCCGCCGCAGCGGCGTGAACGAGTGGGCTGAGTCGGTGAGCACGCGGCTCAGAGATATACGCGCGACAAAATGTCCCTACAGCGTGCATTTCGCGTAATGAGTGACGATGAAACGTGTCTATAGAACGTGTATCGACGAAAACGTGTTTTCACAGAACGCCAGGAGGTTAAGAAAGTCAGTATTCTACCTGCAGTTGTCACAAGATTGTAGTCAGCTAATGGCATAGAATTTCGGGGAAATTATTCTGCCGATAGACACTCGGGAAATTATTCTCCCGGCTGCTAGAAAATAGACACTGCCTAATTCTAGAGGCAATTCGGAACGGAACGGTCAATTGTTGCAAAGGAGTAGGTTGCAGAGCACTTAGGATGAAAATACCGGACTCGAAATATGTAATCCGAAATATATGTCGACACGGGCACTGCAGCACAACACAAACACAAAAATGAAAGGAAAAATGTTCGTGAAGATTCAACACGATGTGGCAAAAGCAGTAATTTGCCGAACCAAACACAAAACGCATCACATAAATTCCTTGGGCATTTTTGAAGAAATCGCTTGTTGCCGATTTACGCGTAGGACGTTTCAAACACTGGAAATCTTGGTACACTCGAATACGTTGTCGCGGACGAAATCTACGGCAGCCCCGTGGTCGCAGCACAGCACACAAGAAACTAGGCCGAGAAGCAGATATTCCGAGATCGGGAAAAGCTACTACGTCATCCGTGAAACCTTTACCACATGATCACGCTCCTGCCGTCACCCGCGCCCAGTCAGCGGAGTCGAGGGATGAAAAAGCCTCCGGTTCATTGGTCCGGCAACTGCGCACCTTCTTCCATGCTTTCAGCTTAGGGAGAGAAAGAAAAAGAAAATAGCAGCTCCTTCAAGGCTCAAGGGGGCGCCCTCGCAAAGGCTTATCTTCAGGAGCAACCTAACAATGAACACAACGAGAGGCTTTGTCACTTATATCCACTTGAAAGTTCGACAAAACGTTAATAGTGCAGTGGATGCTACCCGTGGCCTTGGTCTTCAGGCAGGTGCCGTGCGCTGCCTTATTTCTAGCTTGGAGACTGTAGTCCCGTGATCCTACCCGGAGACCCGATTGGCCTAAAACAAGCATGGCGTCTACTCTACTGTCAATACCGAGTGTACAGGATAGCTACATACTTTCTAAGAAACTGCCCAACCCAAAAGTGACCCCCAAGAGGGAATCCAAGCACAAGCTGATCGGGTCGCGTGGCTAGCGTGGGGGTGCACTGACACACCTAGAGGTTTTAAAGGGAGAGGATGATGCTCATTGTCGGTGTACAAGTACACTGGCTGGGTAACGCAGGGTGCATCTTTCAGGAAAAGGGTGCATGTGCGCCCGATGCACCCGACTACACCCTTTTTTCTTAGAGTGCACCTTGTGTTTTTAATCCAGCACTTTTGCGCTTGGGGTCTTGCGGAAATCTGAAGAAACTGCAAGAAACTTTCTCCACGCGATGGTTACAACTAGGTTCGAAGCACCGTCTCTATAGCGCGAGCCCGCAAACAAAGTTTGGGATCTCAACCGATCGCCTGAAGTGCTTTTCTCATGGGTGCAATGCGATCTTCTAGCAGACGATCAGCTTGATCGACTCCCGGCCTTTCGATAAACCATATTCTTCATCGCACCCCACTATGAATTCTTATAAGTGTCTGAAACTCATTATAGTTCAAACAAATGCCATATCAGAATATCGTCTTTATTCACAAGATTCAAACGACGGCGCCGGCTTGGTCAGCCGGCGTGTGGCAGACGGCATACTTCTTCAATTCGTCGTCTGCTGTAGCAATCTTGAGGACCGGCACACTTCTGTCAAAACATATATGACATTCAAGCTTTCTATATCTGCGATTTTTAGAAGTTTATATCCTACACCAGATTCTTGAACGGTCGGCTTTTTGTAGCGAAACCTAGCCACATGTATTTATCCATAACAACGACCCCAGCAGCGGTTTGTTTTGACCCATGACGTCACACTTACAGAGTCAATTGGATTGGAACAAAAGCAAAATATTGAACCCACGTCAATTGCACTGTTGTAAAGGAAATGCAAGGGAAAGAACAAGCTGGTGAATATCAAGCATTATTCATAAATCATAATTGAGACCTCGTGTATGTGTCATTTTTACCCGGAGACCCGTTTTTTTCATGCTGAAGCATAATTTAGGTTTCAACCCTACTCCATCATAGTTTCAATTTCTGTGGCCGGTGTCATTACCGCGGTCATTGTTCCGGTAATTGTGACGTCACCACTCCAAACAATCAGTTGCTAGGGGCGCTGCTATGGACAAGTACATGGGACTGGATTCCACACCAAATAAACGATCGGTCAAGAATCTGACGCGGAACTTAAACCTCTAAAAGGATAGATAAAGGGAGCCTAGATTTCGCACTTACCACCACAGAAGTTTGCCGAGAATCAACTGTTTATGAAATATTTGCGACGAGAGTTGGGTCCTCGAGACGTCTCGAGATGCCTTTTACAGACGACAAACGCATGACGGACGCACATGGAATGACTGAACTGTGCCGTCTGCAACAATTTGAATTGTTTCCATAATGATACGGTCTTTATTTTGTAACTATTTCGAACATGGCAAGACTAAGGAAACTCACCAGGTCTTTAAAAAGAAATTGTATCTGCTTACGATACGATACCATATGACGAAAATAATCACACGCGTGGAAATATTTTATAAATACAGCGAGAAAAAAAAAACTTGTTTAGAAAATGATTTCAAAGCAGCGTCCGGCCCTTTTTCTAATTTTCCAGTTGACGTGGGTTGTAATGAAGCAGCAATTCTTTTGACGCTATCATGAGCGGTTTCAGACCGCAAGTTTTATTTTTCAGGTTCGCCATATGTTTCGTGTTTTGTACCTCCTTGTAATAGCCACACTGAGAAAAAATCGAGATTTTTCAGTTTTACGAAATGCACCAAATAGCAAACGTACTGGATAATAACATGGGGCAAGTTATACTGACATGTGCATGACCTAGAACTTGATAAGGAGCCGAGCGTGAGCTTTCCCGTCTCACTTAGATTCTCCCGACGACAAGGAACATTCACTCTCGCTCCAGCCATGCTGTCACACCGACGCCGCGACGTACGCTGCTGGTTTCGACGCATTACTTCGTTTGTTTCTGGCAGACGTTCGCCGATTAAACTTTCATTTTTTATTTACGCTAGTTGAGTCTCTTTTATCCGCCACATTTCTGGTGGAAGTGGGAGGTGAAAAGAAAAGCGTTTCTTCTCGGTCATGTAGGTGGAAATATAGATGTTACGGAGAGTCGATTTGATAACACGAATGTGCACTGAAGAACTGTGCTGTCGGAAATTTTTGAAACGTGTGCTGGCCTGCACTTAAACCTTACTACACTTTACGTCATTGCCATGCCTGATTCGGCTTCACAGTTGTGTTTTCAACTTCTGAAATATTGTGGAAATGAGCTCAACGGGAGGAGTTCGCACGTTCGCACACCACGAGCGTCGATCAAAGCTGTGTAGGGCACTCTTTTCTTCCGAAATGCCCTAAAAGTAAACTCCGAGAATAAAAGTTTCGTTCACTATTATCGACTTCATTTTACGCTGTCACGTAATACCTAGAAAAAAGAACACTTAAACCGCAGAGTTATTGTGTCGTCTGATTGCAACGCAAAACGGGTTGTGAAACTTTATAACTGGCTTTTATTATCGCTTCGTGCTACTGAGACGATAACAAATGTGTTCGTGGTTAGATATGTAGAAGACACAAGGCATACCAAAACCTATTTACTTTTTTATCAGACAATGTGCAACCTTACGTCGAGTGTATATGTCCATGCATTTGTCCATGACAATGGCCCTAGCAAGAGGTTTGTTTGAAGCGGAGCGCCATGTTTTCCCGTCATCACGTACGGGGTCAATTACTGCAGTTATCGAGCTCTGTACCAAACTTGAAGTGGCTTTTTGGCTGAGCAGACATAATGTCCCAGCTTTTGCTCTAGTTATATATGGCGCGATATCTTGGCGGATTTAAGTAGACTCCCTATAACTTGTAACCTCTTCTCCCCCAAACATAAGGGCTGCACTCCTTCATTCAACTGGATTTTCCATTTGTGAAGACGTGCGCTTGCATAATCAATCAATATATATATTTTTTTTGTTGGAACGCCGTCAGGCGTTCCAACGCGAGGAGGCCACATTGGCCTCCGTATTGCGAGTGTTATATTCACGTGACAGTGTTGGCTCTCGCGATTGCGTGCCCGCGTCACTCCGGATATTCTTCTCTTTTGTCGTCTGCTGTTCCTTATATTTCTCCGTTTCGGCTCTCATCTTTCGCATATATCGGAATCAAAACCACCCTCGCTGCCTAGATGGTAGGTGTCCATGATGACCTGGTGATCAGCGTGAATGTGACCATCCCAGCCTGCTCGTTGACCTTGTGACGTCGCCGTAATCTGAAGGGAAGGAGGCGCAGGTTTTGGGTCCGTCCAAGTTGGTGTTACCGAAACACCGAGAGACAGGTCAGTACTTTTCTGCCCCAGCTGTGCGCCAGAGATGAAGGCTAGTTTCGAGAGTGTGACCAAATCAACACGACATCCGACACAACACAGGCAACATTAAAGAAGTGCCACGGAGAACCTCAGATGTAATTCCGAATTTCCCTCCTACGGTGTACCAGTGGTTGTTCTTAACGTCCTTATCTAGGCAGTCTGGCTGCGTGTTGTCATACAGAAAGGGAAACAATCGCAGTTTCGAGGAACCACTCTGTTGGGGAAGACATTGTGGAAAAGATATAACTGACGAAACAAAACAACGCTACGCTCCTTTTCAACGTGAAAGACGCGCGGAGGAGCGGCTTGCGCGTTGACATGGCATAGCAACGTCACTATCATCAGTTTTTGTTTTCTTTTAGGGTCTTCGCTTTTGTGGTATAAGGAATATCGTGCGTCTTCACGAACCTCGCTTGCTGTTGCGATATACGGTCGGCGTGGGCGTGTCAAGAGAGCCCCACGGTCGAGTCACACCGACAAGCGCAATATCCTTAAAACAAATTCAGGAGGCAATCGGTTTAATGAAGAGGTCGAAACGTAGGGCCTAGGACCGGAGCTACGCCACGGGTATTTTTGTAGTGACCTTGGATATAACCAAATTTAAGCACAAGTTAAAAAATAAATATGAAGTCGATGTAAGTAAAAGTGGCCGTAGCCGGTGCTTTAGGGTCCGACGAAGAGCAAGCTGTAGCCAATAAATAAAGAATGGTAATAGTTGCCAGTCATTCATTGGTGCACTGAATCTAGCAAAGCCAGTCAACAAGACCCAAAAGCCTTCCGTAGCAGTTCTGTGGAATCCTGGAGCCAGTGAATACAGTAAAACGCCATATAACCCTAAATTTTGGTTGCCGCCTGTCTACCCTGGTCGGATCGAACCAAGGAAAAACAAGGAACGCCAAGGAAGTCACTTCCCTGGCAGTTCCATGAAATCCTTCGGCCAATGAACACAGTGAGGTGCCCACAAACCTTCAGTATTGGATGCTGCTCGCCTACCCTGGCCAGCTCCGACGAAGAAAAAGCAAGGAACGCCAAGGAAATTGATTTCCTGCCAGTTTTCTAGAACTCCTTGACTCGGGAAATACAGTGACATGCCAGACTGGCAGTTGACCTCATTCATTGGGCGGTCCTGGTGCAGCCTATTACGGCCAGGACACGATCCTGACTGTAGTTAGCCGAAGCAAATGTGCTGCCTGAGTACTCGTTTGATACGGGTACCCATTCGATATATGTACCCATTCGATAGGGTACCCCTTTGAATAGGCCATGAAGGCACTGAATCAAAAATTCGCCGTAAATGTGTACCACCTGAAGTGGATCCACCCTGCAAAGGCAAATAATGCACCTGTGACACTTTCTTCGACAGAAACGTTTTTTATAGGTGCTCGTTTACGGGAATGCGCTGCATGTGCCAGTTCTTATAAACTTGACAACCATGCATAAATAGAAATGAGAAGAACGTTGATGTGACTAACACAAAAAATATTCATACATATGCCTTCCAATTAAGAAGTGTAAATTTAGGAACCAGTTTGCCACGCAGAGTAGCACGGCATTGTTTTGGTTTGAATTCAATAGGCAAGCAAAGCTTCTCAGTTTGCTCAATGACTATGCACTGTCCAGAACGAATGTCCAGATGTTGGACTTGGAGCACCAGATTGAGTCACGAGATATTAACTCATATGTAGTGTATCAAAAAGTGTTACATAAGTAGAAATGCTCCTCTATTGGGAACGCGTGTTTGTCAGATTGTACCGCGGTATGACCTGCGCTTATTCATACTAGTTACGCATCTGTAACTCTGCAGTTCTTTATTATTGTTGGCCATAAAAATAGCACCACTTGTATTGTTGGTTTGTCTTCTTCACATCACAGTTGGAATCCATGATTAACACAATGCTTGCGTAGGTAGACATAATAAGAATGATGCACAGCATTTTTGTTTCTGGTTAATACGTGATTTCCTTTACATTAGGCAACCATGGTTAAAAATAGGGGAGAAAAATTTGAATAAGTGAATACAGTTCACCCTTTAATGCCAGAAACTTCAGAATTCTGTTTATTTATCCAATTTACCACAATTCACCATCTTGAGCGTGATTGTATATATACCTTGACTATACCGATGAGGCTGGACAACGCTTCAAGCCTGCTATTTGCAGCTGTTGTCAAAAATGTTGAACTTCGAAGTGGTACCACAGAGGAGATCAAATATAAAATCGCAGCAGGTGTCAATACTATCTAGTTTACTCTCGGGAACGGCGAGTGCGCATTTGCCTTCTGAAGAGATAAAAGGTTGGGAAAATATATGAACGCTGGCTAGCATACCTACTCCTGAGAAATTCCAAATTAAAATTAAATGTCATCAGAAAAGCGTGTTGTCCTGAGACAGGTGAACACATAAAAAATTTAATAACGCAAAAAAAACATTGCAACAGCATAAAGCTGGTGGTAATTTCATCTTAAATCGTGCAAGAAAAAAAGTTATGTGTCCTAAAAAAAATTCTGCAAAAAATATATGTTGGTGGAAAATGACTGCCTAGAACAAAGCTTCTAAGCAAAGCCACGTTATTTTTCTTTTTTGGGTGGGGGAGGCGAGGGCTTTTAAATGCATCGGTAGGTGTTGCGATTTTTATAGTTTTCTCTAGTGACACATTTGGGAGTCTCGCAGTTTAGATTATCTTTCTCAAAACAATTATCACTTTTTGTACTTTTTTACACTCGATATACAAGGGTTAAAGTTCACTAGAAGTGTGTTTTTTGTTTTACTTTATAAAATAAAATTTCTTGAATATTCAACCTTTGTCAATAATTGTCCAAGTTTGAATCGAGTTACCGTTCGAGTACAATTGTTTAAGGCGAAATGAATAAGTTTTGAGTTCACGTGACGTCAATTCCACGCTTAATATAGCGAGAAAAGTGACGTCACGTGACCTCCTCAACACTCATGCAATTTCCCTGCTAAATGTAGCGGGGAAATTTGCGCCGCACGACTTGGTGTCGCGTCACCTATGAACAAATTGAATTTCTCCGCTGAATTTAGAAGAAAAATTGATGTCACGTGACCTTAAAACTAATTCATTTTCCCCTCTAAAGTTAGGAGGATGATGACGTCTCATGGCATGGTATCACGTCACATATAAAATAACTTCAGTTCCTCTGCCAGATGTAGCGGTAAAATTGAGGTCACCTGATCTCAACACAAATTCAGTTTCCCCGCGAAATTCCGAGGGGAAAATGAAGTCACATGATTTGGTGTCATGGTGTCACGTCACCTATGAACATATTCAGTTTCTCCTGTAGATATAGCGGGAATATTGACTTTACGTGCGGAGAAGGGAAAGTGCGAAGTGTTAAGAATGGAACCTTCGGCGACCTTCTTGTGAGTTTCAACGCTGCGGAAACGAGTCATGATCTGTCCGGGAACGTCGCCTGCTGGACGGGGTCTACGCGAAACGAGTCCCGACGAGTACGGAACCGTCGCCTACGTGTCTGCGCCTGCCGAGACAGGTCTCAACGCGCACGTGACGTCAATGGGACGTGTGTGCGTGCGTGCGGCTTGGTGCGCTCCGGCAGGGGAGAGAGGCCTGGCCTAACTGCGGAGAACTTTGGCTACGACGCACTTCTGGCTACGACGCGGCGGACCTTGCTACGACGCACTTGACGGCGGGTTGCTGCTGCGCACTTGCTGCCTGGCAGGGAGTGAGGGAGAAAACGGACCCCTATATAAGGCGGAGCGCGAGGCTGCTCCGGAGTTCTCTCGGATTTGACGACTGTATCGCAACCATGTAATTAAATCGTTCGTTACGTTACCAAATCTCCCCCTCCACTGGACCCCTGGGTTCTTCACTTCGGGGAATGGTCGTCGTCACGAGCCAGGAAGCTCCCGGACGTGCGGCATAAACCCCGCCTCTAACAACTGGTTGGCAGCGGTTGGGATCGGACCATGCGACATCGTGCTACATCTGCGGGTGAGCGTTTGGACTTTGCTTTGAGATTCGCCAGGCTTCAGATTATGGGTAATTAATTTTGAACTGCTGGTAATCCTTAGTGTTTGACTCGTGCGCTAGGTTTAGGTACAACCTCGCGACAAGTTTTAGAACAAAGCCAAAGCTAAAGAGCAGCGATCATGGATCTAATGAGGTTACTGAGAACAGATTTATTCTGTTTATGTGAAGAATTGGGTGTGGAGGTGGAGCAAAAGATGAAGAAACCTGAGATCAGTAAAGCGATTTCAGAGAGCGCAGAAGTAGAGGAAATTAAAATTGCGTGGGAACTGCTTCTGAACGCTAAGAGCGAGGCTGAAGCGAGAGGAACGAGAACGGGAGCAGGCTGCAGCGAGAGAGGAGCAGGAGCAGGCTGCAGCGAGAGAGGAACGAGAACGAGAGCAGGCTGCAGCGAGAGAGGAGCAGGAGCAGACTGCAGTGAGAGAAGAACGAGAGCGGGAGCAGGCTGCAGCGAGAGAGGAACGAGCGCAGGCTGCAGCGAGAGAGGAACGAGAGCGGGAGCAGGCTGCAGCGAGAGAGGAACGAGAGCGGGAGCAGGCTGCAGCGAGAGAGGAACGAGAACGAGAGCAGGCTGCAGCGAGAGAGGAACGAGAGCAGGCTGCAGCGAGAGAGGAACGAGCGCAGGCTGCGACAGAGGAGCGAGCGCTGAAAAGGCTAGAGCTCGAAATTGAACAACAGCGATTAAACTCGCAGAACAGTAGAGTTGGGGCTCCGGTACGAGCAAGTGAGACCGAGTCGTATCAAATGAAGAAGCTCATGCAGCCGTTTAAAGTGGGGGAAGACGTGGGCCTGTTCTTAGTGAACTTTGAGAGGACATGTGAGAAGTTGAGCTTCGCCCCAGAAACGTGGTCGCAACGGCTTTTGACTTTGTTGCCCTGTGAGGCTGCAGAGGTTGTCGCGCGCCTTAGTGCTGGAGACGCGGACGACTACGACAAGGTGAAGTCCAGCCTTTTGAAGCGGTACCGCCTTTCTGCCGAGGCGTTCCGTCAAAGGTTTAGAAACGCATCCAAAAAGAGCAGCGAGGGCTACTCGGAATTCGCGTACGGGCTTAAAACCAATTTGATAGAAATGTTGAAGAGCGAGGAAGTGTACGAAAGCCGAGACAAGGTAGTCGAGTGTGTGTGCCTCGAACAGTTCTTTCGTAGCATTCCGCAGTCAGTCAAGCTGTGGGTGCAGGACAGGGTAGGAGTAGACACTGTCGAAAGGGCCGCTGAGCTAGCCGAAGAGTACGCAACGCGTAGAAAGCTGAGCGGAGAGGAAAGCGAACCCGGCCGGAGCGATCAGCGCAAGACCTTCCGACAGAAAACGGCTAGCGAGAAAACGTGCCCGAGAAGCCCGAAGCAGGACAAAAGGTCCCAGAAAAGAGCGCAGAACACTCGAACGGAGACGAGGCGCGGAAAATCCAAACAGGGCAGTTCGAGGCTAGGAAGCCGTTCCTGTGCTACAACTGTCAGGAGCCGAGACACACAGCGGCCAGATGTAAGAAACCGCGGGTTGTGTTCTCGACCGTGACCGGTAGTGACGAGGACCTGGAGCTCCTTCGTCCCTATCTTCACGAGCTCCAGGTAAACGGAAAGCCGTGCAGGGTGCTTCGGGACAGTGCAGCGACGATGGACGTTGTTCATCCGTCGTATGTAACGACATCCGATTTTACTGGAAAGGTAGTTTGGATCAAGCAGCTGCTCGAAAAGCACAGTGTCTGTCTGGCTATGGCGACGGTAAGGATAACTGGCCCGTTCGGAGAGCTAGTGACAGAGGCGGCTGTCTCGCAAACAGTCCCGTTGGAGTATCCTTATTTGTTTTCTAACCGGTCAGATTTCCTGCTGCGCGAGAGGGGTCAACAACTGGGAGAAGGACTAGTTCAGTCATGTACGAGGTCCAAATCGCGTCAGCTCGCCCCTTTGTTGACGAGTGATCCAGAGCCAGAGGCAGCTGTCGGGGAGCAGGCACTACCAGAGTTCGAGGCAGAGAAACGGGATGAGAGGGACCAGGTTGTAGAACAGCCTGACCTCGTAGCACTAGAAAGTGTACGCCGTCCCAACGAGCCGGCGAAAAAGGCGGAGGAAGACGGGATCAGTGAAAGATCTCTCGTAGCTCCGGCGTCACGTAACTTTGGTCCTCTGCTACGAGCAGACGGAGTGTCTTTGACAGTCGAGCAGAAGAGCGACCCTAGTGTGTCAGGGTTTCGCGGTACAGCTCAGGAGATTGCGAGGACCAATGTGACGGAGCATGAAAAAGGCGGATTGTTTTATCGGCGCTATAAGGACCGCATCTTCACGTCTAGAAATCACGTGAAAATCGATCACTATGACTTCAGCGTAAAAAACAGGAAAGGAAAATTTAACGGCAATGCCGATGGGTTGAGCAGATTTTTCTGGCATCACGAAAAACAGTAGGGATGATCTCAGAGGTCTTCGTCATCCACGGGAATGAGGATCTAAGTGGGGGCACTTCGTTAAAACCCCAAAAGGACCTCACAAATTGCGAATTGTTTTTGTCTTTTGTATTTTGTTCATAGTGACCTCTTTGGAAAAATGAGTTTTGTTTTGGCGACAGCGGGTCAATTCGCATTGTTTTGACAAATTATGGTAATCCGTAATCCAGTCTGGCGGGTCTCTGGCGAATTCCGAGCGTTTGACTGCGGTGTGGCGTGGTGTTGTGTGGGACGTTTCCGCTAATGCCTCCGTTGTAAGAGGTTTGGAAGTTTGTTGGGTGCTTGCAGCGTCTTCTCAAGGCCTACTCCAAGCCCACCTCTTCAGGCCAGCGATTGTACCACCGGCCTTTCGAGGTTTCCCTGGCCCCGGAGGGGCTGTTAAGAATGGAACCTTCGGCGACCTTCTTGCGAGTTTCAACGCTGCGGAAACGAGTCATGATCTGTCCGGGAACGTCGCCTGCTGGACGGGGTCTACGCGAAACGAGTCCCGACGAGTACGGAACCGTCGCCTACGTGTCTGCGTCTGCCGAGACAGGTCTCAACGCGCCCGTGACGTCAACGGGACGTGTGTGCGTGCGTGCGGCTTGGTGCGCTCCGGAAGGGGAGAGAGGCCTGGCCTAACTGCGGAGAACTTTGGCTACGACGCACTTCTGGCTACGACGCGGCGGACCTTGCTACGACGCACTTGACGGCGGGTTGCTGCTGCGCACTTGCTGCCTGGCGGGGAGTGAGGGAGAAAACGGACCCCTATATAAGGCGGAGCGCGAGGCTGCTCCGGAGTTCTCTCGGATTTGACGACTGTATCGCAACCATGTAATTAAACCGTTCGTTACGTTACCAATTCTCCCCCTCCACTGGACCCCTGGGTTCTTCACTTCGGGGAATCGTCGTCGTCACGAGCCAGGAAGCTCCCGGACGTGCGGCATAAACCCCGCCTCTAACAGGAGGAAAAGGAGGAAGAAATGAGGGAGGATGAGCAGGGGTGAGGAGAAGGAGGAGAGGCAGAGGAGGATGAGGAGGGGAGACGATGAGGAACAGGAGAGGGGGAAGAGAAGGGGAGGAGGGGAGGGTATACCTTCCCCCTACGCACCTTCCCTCCTCCTCCTCCTCCTCCTCGAGAGCTGCACTCTAATTTTGAATTGGAGATTTGGAAAAGTCTAATTTTTTTCCAATTTTTTTCATGAAAACCTTTTTATGTGCTATTATAAATGCAAAAACATTTATTTGACATATATGTTTCGTCATACTATGCAGTGGGTTTGAAAAGAACTCGTATTTATAGCTTCATTCTATGGTGCATATATCTGTCATTTTGTTTTTCACCTCAATATTCGTTCTTTTTCTAACATTATCAGTGTTTTTATTTGTTCTCGAGTCCACACAAATTTCTGGAAAACTTATACATCTATAGTATTTCTACTATATTATGGTAAAGGGTTCTTCCGCACGTTCAGTTTGCTTACTTAGTAAACTACACAAATAAAAACTGTCCTAAATAATGCTTAAAAGGTAACTGCAAAGAAAAAAAGGTGTTTTTTTAAACAGCCTAATTGGGACAAGCATGTCACAAAATAAATCTTCCGCGAAAAAACAAATATTTCCTAGCAATATTTACGCCACAGGTCGTAATTTAGTCGGGGTCACAACTTCTCCACATTTGAAACTCCCGCTCTTTCGACGCGCGCGTAGTGGCTATTATAGGTCACTCCGTGACGAATAGCAGCCACTACGTGACGTATAATATCAACTTTGTGGCACGCGATATAAAACAGATGAAATAGCCGCAAACTAAAATCAGCCTCGCGCAATAAATATTGCTATAGAAAAATTTCTTTAGGGCGGAAAGATTGTTTTGTGACATGCTTGTCCCAATTCGGCTGTTTAAAAATACACTTTTTTCTTTGCAGTTACCCTTTAAGCGTTGTCACGTGAGATTAACAAACATATATAGGACGTCTTAAAAATTTTCCGTTTGTTTATAGAGCACATGTGGATAGAAAATGTTCAAACCAAACACCCGCCAAGCGCGTCAATAAGCGTGCATGATTTTTCTTTTTTCAAACAAAGGCCTTTGCTCGATAGCTAGGCTAGGCTTGCTGAAGACTCCCAATTTCTGAATTTACTATTGGCAGTGCTATGTTTGCGAAACCAAACGTACGTTCCGAATCTCGTAGAATGATACGAGGTGAAACTACCAGTTGTGATAGCATAGCGCCGCTTCGGCGCTTGCTTTCGCTTTTCTTTAACGTGCGTGTCTTCGCTAATTTCGCTTGTTATGTTTTTTTTTGTTGAGATATAAGTATCTTCAAAGTACTCGTAAACTGCATGGGCTATTTTTTTTAATGAAGAGTGGAAACGAAAGTGCAATCCAGTGGCCGAGCGGTACATGCACATGCCGTCTTCTTTTTTAACTCTGTGAGTGTCACATCACCCTTTTAAAAAGCTGACGTGATTGCCTATTTAGTTCAGAAAGGGTCACCATGAACGTTAGAAACGACTACCATATGACGATCTATGCACGGGAGAGAAAGGAAGAAGCTATAGACAATCTGTGATTTCCAGGAGGCCATAACAGAGCTCAAGCTCACGTGCCGCCACCCTGAAAAGCGGCAGCCTTTCCCTTTTGTTTTGCTTCGTTGGCAGGTTTTAGGCTGTCCACATATCTGGTATCTCATATCAGTTTGTTGGACACAGTTAACTTAAACGGAGGGAGGAAGCAACTAATCTTTGCCTGGCAGCAACATCAAACGTGGTTGACCAAGAATTCAGTCTTGAAAACATTAGGCAACTTTAACTGTGTGCTAAAACAACTAATGAGTGCCTTTTGCTGACCTGGAAAGTGTGTCCAAAAAGAGAGTGTGTGCTTAGAAAGTGCGTAGCAAAGTACTTCCCCCATTGATTCATCCGGCATGCTCAGCGGCTTGCTATAAGCTCAGAAAAGTCGCATCCTAAGGCTCATACTATCGTTTTACATTTTTATTTTAGGGAAAACTGGAGCATCGTTCTTCTGCGAGCAGTGCAATGCTTTCATTGGAAGAACCAAATCGTGTTTATTTATCTGTGTCGCTACAACGGAGCTCAAAATCTACAGCTGCTGAATTGTCAGCGAGGAAATCCTGCACAATACAGCACACGCACTGTTCGGCTTGCGCAAAGTTGAAGAGTGGCTCGAAGAAAACATTCCAACATTTACAAAACTTATCTGCATCGACGACGTTCAGGCTAATTATTTCAAATATAGCTTTCAACTGTACGAGGCTGCCACGAGGCAAGAGGTGACCGAAGTGATTTGTAAACCTACGGCACACGACAAAAGTATGTTTAATGGCTTGAGGAGAGTCCTCAAGCACCAAGCCGCATTGCACACCCTCGGGTCGTCAAAACTGGAAACCATTGGAAGTGCTGATAATTTTTCTCGTGTAGCGGCCACGAAACTGCCTTGAATTTTAATCTTCAATTGTGAAGCAGCATGCCTCGCCCAATACCCTGACGGAGTCCAAATAAAATGACATTTTTTAAGTCCTGTGAAAAACATCCACATTTGTGAATGAAGGCTTAAAATAGAGAGGGGACATTCAGTGTTGTGATAAAAGGGACATTCAGTGTTGTGATAAAAAATAAAAAAGCGAACCCTCAAGAGTAATGTTAACCTCACTTCAAATCCCTTTTTCTTTTACCCCCATAAACTTTACTGGGAGCTTATGATACTAAAAATGCTATGTGCTGGTATGCGTTTGGTAAGATTCTTTGTTGCCTCAAACAAAAAGAAAGTCAAAAAGTTTGAAACGAGCCTCGCCAGAATACGTGAAAATGCGGCCCCACGAAAGGAGCAAAGTTTCGCACTCGACGTGCTAGGTTTCTGAACATAATTTATCTCGCCCTTCATTTCCTGGCATACAGGTTTGTGAAACTTAAAGCTTACGCTTGTTAAATAAAAAAAGACGTTTCAATCAGTTTATTCAGAGAAACGTTGTCAATCTTAAGATTTTATAAGTGAACTGGACATGTTCATGAAGCTTATATAAATTATAACATACCAGACATGCCTCATTTTTACTAAACGGTACATGATATATATCATATATACTATGGTCACGTTAAAAGCATATTATATAGTAACTGCGTAGAATACTTGGCAACTGCTTGATATTTTCATCTTTGGATGGAGGTAAAACATTTTTTTTTCAAATGCACTGCTTAATATGATGAAACCATACATGTCAAAGAAACTATATTCCGTACATAAGAAGACATAAAAAGCTCTCTTATAAAAAATAGGTGTTTGCTTTAATGACGTTGACATCTGTAGTTTTAGAACTTTTTCTTAAGTTTACGGTGCTTGTTTTTCATAAAAACTATAACAAATTTAACAATATTGTAAGTTTTAATATGGCTTAGATTCAAGCATTTGTTTGACATGTTGCTTATTCCTTAAATAGTTGTATATGGAAAACTAGCGTGATTAAAACTCGGCCTATATTGTCAAGGGTGCAAAATTCAGAAAGTTTTATTTTATAAAATAAAAAAGAGGCCTCTAAAGAAGTTAGCCCTCCTATACGAAGTGTTAAAGCAGTAAAAAGAAGTTATGATTGTTGTGAAAGAAAAAATAAAATGTTTCGAAACTCCAAATGGTGTCACTCGTGCAAACTGCGAAAATGGCAAGACGTATCTTCTGTTCTTTCGGAGCCTCGCACTAAAGAACAAAAAATGTCTCTAGTTCTAACTTGCAGTTTTTTTAGGCACTCATTTTCCACCGACATATCTTTATTCTAATTTGTTTGACGACCTATCATTTTTTTTGCACGATTTGAGATAAAATCATCCCTGTGTGTTCTTCCGAACAAAATCGTTAGTTCCGGCGATTAATTAAGAAGTATCATTCATTCCCATAATTGCGATTAACTGGTCATTTTTATATAAAACGGCAGTACAACATACGAAAAAGCCGGTTGAACGAGCGTCAAGTGATAGCAATACTATGCTGTGGATTGGCGCGTTCTTCTAGAAATTCTGCCGAGGTTTATTTGCTATTCGACAATTAAAAACAAGTATGAGAGTATTACCGCCTGCGTACGGCAATCGAAGCACAGAGCATTTCTTGACGTCACTGTACGCTGATATTGCCTGGACAGAATTAGTTTCTGCAAAACAAACAAAAAAATATGAGAATTGAACGAATTTCTATTTTCATGAAGTTACTTTAGTATAATCATGAAGCACGCATGAAAGAGAACATTATTTTTGAGAAACTGACAAACAGCCTTGTTATTATCAACTAAAATTAAACTTCCACAAATTTTTCTGTGTAGAAAATGGACCATGCATTCATTTTTTTGTGCTTCAGTTAAGTAATCTTAATATTATTTTGCAAATATTGTAATTTAACACATCTTAATTTATCGTAATTCAGCTAAACCCCAAGAGAAGTTTGAAATAATAGATATATGCACAAAGTTTTATAACACTTTTCCGTTAAAACTGAATCGTCAAGCTTATAGTTCTAAAATGTCCAGCATAGGTCTGCTATGCTTAATTATGCGGATAGGGCTATTTTTATTTTAGTTCAACTGCGCGTTTGAAAGTGTGTACGTTTACTCACCAAAGTGTATCGCGTTTTTGTTAGGATAAAAATGAACTTAAGTAACTGCCGAGACGCAAAACATGTAAAACTATTACTCATGGCGGAAAGTTTTAAATGTTTTACTCACGACCTTTAGCCTCAAAATTCACAACATTTTCCATAATATATCCTGGAGATAAGCTTAGAGTCATTGTTGCATTTCTGGAAGAAAATGACCAGGCATCATTAATATTATTTAAAACTGGGTATGCCAAATGTAAAGTCGGTTGGTTGCGGAAAAAGTTCATGTAAGATTTTTAATCGAATATGAAATACCACAGCTATAATAGAAGGTGGGGTGGGCAGATGCTCATTTAGAGTTATATGGTCTCGCTTATGTTTTCGAGACCGTTACCTTCGAACGCAATATTGTACTGTAACTTAATATTAATTAGTGACATCCCTAAACGAAGCATGTCATAAATTACCGTGCTAGTGGGACAAAAATGAGAGTATTGTTCTTCGTACAGGGATAATACTAGCAAGAGAGACGTACTCTGTAGTTTATGAACTGAGAAGCATATAAGAACGCCTGCAACCTCTGTTTAAGCTTTCCACTGGAGAACATTGGGAATGATTCAACATGTTTCTCATGCCTTGATACATATATTGCTCACTGTTTGCCTTGTTTTGTAAAGCGCAGTGCTATTCAGTAACGGTGTGAATACACAAAAATAGTGAAAAATTGTATGTAACAATTTAGAGGTTGTCAGTGGCAGTAGAACAGCTTCTGAACTTCTAACGAAGGGAAGATTAGCTCGCGCTTGTATTTTCTATAACACGCTTGTTGTTGAGTTTTACAGGTGAATTAGATTAATTTTAATTTAATATATTGCAAACATTGCTGTTTTTTCCATTCTGAGATTATACAGGAGCTTTAGAAAAGGGAAACATGTGGAGTTTGTGTTTTACATAATGATTTGTTTGTTGATACTGAACCTTCACATTCACAACTTAAGTGAGTCATAGAAGGAACAATTTGCAGAAAAATGAATTATTAATAAAACCTCTTAGTCTAGGTAATGTTACTCACGCAGAAAAGCTTGGAGCATACTGAAAACCCACAGGATAAACGCCGTCTTCTTCTACACCATTCGAGTTGAATCTAACGCATTTAGCTTTTCCACCAAAAACTGGATCCGATTCGAAATTTCTGTACACGAGGTACCAGTCCTCTTCGGGGGAAAGATCTGCAAATTCGAAACATGATAAGAACACAATTAGTTGTAATAATACCCGTTACTTTTCTAGTTTTGGCTACTTCTGATGAAATCTACAGTATAGGATAAGATCGAAAGTGTACCGAAGATTGATCCTGATACACTTGGAGCGCTGGATTTTGATCTGGGTATGGTGTACTAGCACTAGAATAACGCAGGCCTAGAAAAGCCTTTATTACGAAAAGAGCAAAATACATTTTTTGTATGGGTAATATTAACTTACCTACACTTAATCCTTGTTCGCGTTTTCTGAGTTATCTCGCCAATGCCACTTTCATTTATATAGAAACTTTAAGCATTCTCATTTAACCGACATGTGCAGGACATCCGATTGTCGGAATACCCGAATGGCAATCATTTCATTATTTTAGGTTGTTATGTTTTTGATGATATATTAATTGCTTTGCGACGGACAGGGCTTTGTTTTCGTTTCATGGTCGCATGTGTGCGCCGTTTATCTGAAATTAAGGTCATTCCGAAGTTCTCTTTTTTACAGTTAACTGTTAGAAATCGAGCTAAGCATAATAAAAAATATTTACGTTTTGATATTTTTTTGTTTTTGTTAAATGCCACATGCGCAGCTAAGGCCCGAAAATTGTATTTTAGTAGCTTAGTTAAAGGGATTTCTCTGCAAAAAAATGCAACTTTTAAGTACACATACCGACGTGCGGAGTAAAAATGAAAACAAAATATAATAACACCCTATTATAACGCACAGTGTTTGTAACTAATGTAATAAAAGAGAAATATTATACTGGAAACACAGTATCACGCCTGCATTTTAATGACTAGATTCTCTTTTTATAAAACTTCACATTTAATGAATATTTTTATAGCGGAAATAGATGCACCTCTCTTTTAGTGTTTCCTGTGTGTGTGCGTGTTTCTCTCAGTAAAACGTATTTATTTCGGGAGAAGAAAAAAAAGCTACTAGACTTTATTTATATCAGCTTCTATGTGTCCTTACTCCGTCTTTCATGTACTGGTGGATGGAGATACGAGTCTCAGAGTTTACAGGCACAATGTAAAAAAGCTCAAACAAAGAAAGCAGAACCTGCGTTTGAAGGCAATACCAAGTAGGGCAGATCTGGTGACGACGGCGTAGTGTGTTCGTTAAAGACTAGTTTCGTTTCTGGGCATACGCTAGAAGTTCATCCACATCCCGCTATTTGTATAAATGTTCTTTGAAGATGAGTAGATTCTTTGAGGATGAGAGACCCTAACAAACGAAGCAATCGCCACATATATTATGTTCAAATAAGCCAAGAAATGTTCAAACTTTTCCTTGTTTAAAATTTTGACGCCGGGTAACTACTATAAGCGGATGTGCATCCTGATATTAGAGGCAGCGGAAAGGTTGAGGTATTATTGGCATCAGTACTTCTTTCCGTACATAACTGCAAACTAACGTGAGATAGACCGTTCCGTGAATCTATTTGTTTGACTTTCAGAACGACAGATCTGGACCCTGAATATCTTACACCAAAATCGCGTGCCTGAATATGCCATGATTGACGACAACGCCTTTGAATTGATGGCAGGCATTCATGAAAGCCAAGACGGCTGTAAGCGAGAACATTTCCTCTCAAGTCTTGAAATTACACAATATTCTTTAATTCAGATTTCTTCGAAATTACATTTTTTTTAGTCCAATTAAAACACAGTGCAATAGGGGCTGGAAGAAGGCACTATATACAGGGTACGGGCCTAAGGACTAGGACATTTGGCACGAATTGCGAAATTCAAATTCCAAACGTACCCACGTGAAATAGAGCACGCGAACCTAGTTTCACCAGAAGCTTTATGTCTGCATTTTAAAACTCAATTCGCTGCTAGTAAAATATTAAAAATAAAGCAAAATCGATGGCCGTGTATTCCGTTATTTCCTATACCAGCCTTTTTGTCGTCTGCACCCAGGCTCATGAGCTCGCTCCTGGGTAACTTGCTGAACCCAAAAACGCTAAATAACAATAGGAGAAGCTGGTTATTATGGAGATAATCACGACAATAATTAGTTTAAAAAATATATTAACGATGACCACTTGGGAACAAGCTCACAAACCAGTGTGCAGACGACAAACATCCGGTATAGGGCATATGAAATACACGACAGGCTTTTTAATTTTCAATATTTTCCCATTTCCAACTTCAGCTCCAAGAAAAATAGAAAACAAAGGTCTCTCCAAACACCGTTCGCCTGCCGAATTTCAAGTTCGTATATTTGGAATTCGAGTATTCCAATGCGTACAAATGTATTAGTCCATACGGAAGCACCCTATAAATGTGCAGGCATCTCCCAATGTTGTGGATAATAAAATCCGCTTTGCAAAGTGGGCTTGGTATATCCCAAACACACCAACGAATATAAGTAATTGTAAACTTGTGTGGCAGCGAATGTTGTTTAGGTGGAATTCCGGGTCTTTGAAAAAGTGTGATGGTTAGATTGTGCCAGCGAATGGATTACATATATTGTGAGGTAATGATGTGCAGGTTTCATGAAACTATTGAGGAATTGTAGATGATGATCAGTGCCGCAGTGCCACTGGCGCACGTCGTCTTCTTTCGTAACAATGTTAATATCAGTGAAATGTTAGTAACTGTCCCAAAATAATATCGGGGCTATAAAAAGAGCACCGCTGGTGATGTAGTGTGTACCTTGTATTCAAGAAGAGAAAAATTGTGTTTGTAAAAGTAAAAGTCCATAGTGGTCCTTAACTCCTTGTCTCTGTAGCATCAAAATATTATTTTAACGATGGTGGCCACCCATATGCCGAGAAAGATGAGCACATTTTTGTATAGTCAACGTGAGGGATGCTCTACATTTCGCAGCACTTGAATTGGACACCAACTTAGTTTTAACATAGACTTCAGATATAAAATTCAGATATACATAAATATGTACCACACAAAAGCATTAAAATCTTTAAAAAAAGAACGCATAAAGTTATACGGAGTCCAGCAGTCACTATACGAGTCCTTTGACTAAGCTGTTCATTTCGCCATATTATTTTTATTTCCCGAGAGGCCTGAAAATTCGCCTTTTAGTAATTTAGGTATATGCATTTTTATTTTATTCAGTTGTCTGAAACCTTTTAGTACGCTACTAAAGCACGGAATACAAGAGGGTCTGGGAATGTCGCCTCATGCAGGAATATTCCAACCAAACCGCAGGTATCACTCTCTTTGAAAAGATGAAGAAATCATAAAATGCTTCTTACCAAAACCCTCTAATCGCATAAATGTGTCCGTCTGCTAGTGTATTTACCCGCTAAATATTGCGGGAAAATTCACGTCACTTCATTTCACGTAACACGTGTTACCAAACACGAAACACAAAGGAAACCGAGACAAATAAGAAAATATTCCACACTCCCGCCGTAAATACACTGAGGAACATTTTGATTTCCCTTGATTTCCCCTAGTATGAAGCCTGGTATATTTTGTATCTTTTACAAAATAGTTATAAAAAATGTAATGCAATTTTATCGCAGACTGTTGAGTATAACTATTAGAAAGCAAATTTTATGAATTTATGAGTTTCATT
Organism: Ixodes ricinus; assembly: GCA_037355805.1. Classification (NCBI taxonomy): domain Eukaryota; kingdom Metazoa; phylum Arthropoda; class Arachnida; order Ixodida; family Ixodidae; genus Ixodes; species Ixodes ricinus. The sequence continues at coordinate 54,384 of JAZHYW010003253.1, forward strand.
TCCCTTTTTGTGCATTAAGAATTGAAAGTTTGAGCATACGGTACCATGTTTGCATTGTCACTGCAAATGTTTTATCGACATGATCAAACATAAAATGGAAATATTCGTTTTTGGAATTATCACTCACACATGAATACCTTATCAAAGTGATAAAGACGACTAGTTTTTTTATACTTTTCTTAGTAAAAATGCATTATAATTTGTTATTGCTAATGTTGGGACGACATACATAGTAATGTTGTACAGCAATCACGCTGAAACTAAATAGCTCCGAGCGAGCGGGCGTTCTGCCCCTTCAATCAAACCACGCTGAGAATAAGCGGAGTATAAGAGTAGTTTCTGTTATACTCCGCGGAGTATAAGAGCAGTTGTTCGTTGCGTTGATGGGCTCCCCTGTCTCCTTCACGTGGACGAGTCCTGACGTGAGCAATAGCACGAAGGAAAACAGCTAGGATAATGCTCCTTTGAAAGCAAACGCTCGCTCGCTTGGAGCTACAGTCATTACTCGATCTAACGAACTCGAAGGGAGCCGGGAATTACTTCGTTAAATCGGGAACTTCGTAAAATCGAGAAAGAAATTTTCTGACATTTCGCTCGGTTAATACGAAGTCTTAACTCAGCGGCATCGTGAGAACAACCATGGTATCGATTTTACGTGTCCTCGCACTGAAATGTTTAACAATGCACGGAAAAGTCCGCGAAGGGACACTGCTTGTGCGTGCTAAAAGGAAAACAAGAAAACCTCGGAACTCAGAAGAGATTTATTTTTTAGTGAAGAAGCTCGTTAGCTTCGCCATGCATGCTCTTTGTCAGGAGTCGACGTACGGACTTCTCGTAGGTCGCGAGCGCATTCAACGCGTCCTCTATTCCCTCGTCAGGTCCAGCAAACCGAATAACAGGCTTAAGTTGAGCTGGGCACCTTACAGCCCATTGCCGCACGTGCGGGTGCCGGCAAGAAAAGAAACGTGAGAAACTAAAGGGATATGGTTCACCATCGTACCAGTAGTATAAAATAAACCAGTTTCTAATTGCAATGTGTGTGAAGTGCTAAATCCGTTTTACAGTTCGATTTTGTGTGACTAGCTTCCAGGGAGAGGACTCTGCTTAGCTTCAATGAGTGAGCACTCTTGTGTGCATTTGCTCTATGTAGTGTTATCGCTCTCGCGGTATAGCCGAAGGCGCGCGTGGCTATCATTTATCACGCTCTTCTGTCTGCTTCGATATGACTAGTCGTAGCCGGTGCTGCGCACGGCTTTTGTCATGTGACCGGACATATGTGTGTATAAGTGGGTGTGGCAATAAACGGTGCACTGCTTGGTCTGGGCCCCAAGTGGAAATATTGCGTTGATCCCGGAAGCAAACGCGACACTCTACCAGATGGCTTGACTCTTTTGAGGTCGAACAGGGATATTCATTAGCATTATTTAAGAAATATCTAGAACGTAGAAATACTGTCCTGCTAAAATACATTTTAATGCAGTCTAGAAACGCATTTAAAGTACATTTTGTTCGCAAGTCAAGTGCATCCAAAAATATATTTCAAATGTATTTGGAGATATACATTTCTAATGTCTGACCCAAAATCAAAATATACGTGTGATAAATGCATTTTATGTATATATAAAATATAGTCACTTTTTACCAAGAAATCTCCCAAGTGCGGGACCCCTGACGTCGACAGCACTCTCCCAAGCTCCGACCTGACACTCCAAGGCCCCTGGAATTCTCACCCTCTATACCCGTTTTCACCTGAAGACAAAGTGATGTTTTCCACATTGTTCTTGCGCCACGCGGAATAGTTCTTACAAAATATGGTTGTCGGAGGAAGAAGCAATATTTTTGTCATTTGAAACGTTTACGTTTCGAAAAGATGACATATACATAATGTCAAATGCTCCGCCACATATCTTAATTCTGCTGCACAAAGGGACCAACTAGTAATGCACCGCGACGAGCTGGACATTTTTCTACTACGTTCTTTGATGTGAAAACGAGTATAGTAACTTCTGCACGGACATGGGCGGCTTGAATGAAGGTTTGTTCCTTGTCTTTCTCTCTCTCCATGCGTGTGAGCAATTATGTTTCACTTTAAGGGATAGCGAAGCCGAAGCTGCATACAAGAGCGAGTTTCCCTGAGCGACTCTCGCACCAATCTCGCACTGCACAGGCTCACGTGCTTGGCAGGGACACTGAAAGCTCTAAGCTCGCTCTTGTACCCACTACTACACTGCAACTTATAATGAAACGGAGTATAAAAATACTAGTGGGGAGCATAATGACGCACGTTTGAAACACGACTTACAAATATTCTAGAATGCTGGCCTAGAGCGCCGCTCAAAACTTGAGAGCGACGGGCCAATATACCTATTGCTATATTACGCAAGGATCAAGGAGAATGCAGGGATTGGTGTTCCACGCGCCAAACACGCACGCCTTCCTCGTACAAGAGATTGAAGTAAATAACCAAAATAAAGCATCGACGGGAACGCGCGTGCAAGAGCCATTTGTTTCTATTTGCTTTAGAAAGTCTACTGCTGACGCCAGCACGTGCGGCGCGTGGAACACCAATCCCTGCATTCTCCTTGATGCTTGGATAATACAGCAACTGGTCTATCGACCTATTGCTATATTACCCAAGCATCAATGAGAATGCTGGGATTGGTGTTCCACGCGCCGCACGTGCTGGCCTAAGCAGTAGGAACTTTTCAAAGCAAACACCTAAAACAAATGGCATCTTGCACGCGCGTTCGTCAACACTTTATTTTGGGTATTTATTTCGAATCATTTATACGGGGAAGGCGTGCGCGTGTGGCGCGTGGAACACCAATCCCTGCATTCTCCTTGACGCTTGGGTAATATAGCAAATGGTCTATTGAATAGGGACTCCGTGTTCCCAACATTTCACGGCGCGCACGTGCGCTTCCGCGATGCGCGCTCAACTGGTTGCACGCGCTCGTATTGCGCGCTCTAATGGCACGCGCTCTCGTGTTGCTGCGATCTCCCGACCGCTTTCTGTCATCGTAAGCTACATAATGCTATCCTACGGCCGTGTCTTTTACAGGCAGGATGCTAATATATGTTCTGTTTCTCTTGTGATTCAAGTCGATTCAACAATGTTACAAGCCACCTGCAACATTTTTTTTTTAATTTGCCACACTTGTGTTTTTGGTCTCAGGTCGATGCACTGCTCTAATAAAAAAAACTAATTTGATTGCCCGACATCAGTGGACAGAATAGTCAACGCGGTTCGGGAGCCATTTCATCTTCTTTCTTCTCATCGTAGTGTACAGCTTGTGATCAAGCGGCCGAGGTCATGGCAGCTCCGATGCTTTTGTCGCGTGCTTGTTCCCTTTTTCTGGTGTCCTCGCACGTTCTGAATAGTTCCAACAATACCTATACGGATGTGCGTCATTGGTTTGTTTTTCAGTAACTCGGTTGAGCTGTGTGTTGTTCCCCTTCGAAGTAGAGGAGTACGTGTCTCTACGTGGGATTATTTTCCGCTCGTAAATAATGATTTTAACAGAATACCAAAAGAAAATCGATTGTTATCGTTTTTATTAAAGAGGGGCTTCGGTATTTTCAGCCACTTTTATAAAAGTCTATCAAGAATACCTTTTCGAAAAGAAATTAACACGCATGATTTAAACTTAAACCCTGGAAAACAGGCAGAAAAAAAGACCACCTAGTATTTCCAAATAGACATTAGTGTGTTTCCGACAAACTTAACATATTTTTGTGTTTCCTCCGAAAAAATGGCTGTTGTCCAAGTGAGTGTGTACTAGCAGTATTCACGTCATGTTATCATTCATTCTAGTGGTCGAAAATCTGCCATAGTGTATTTTTACCAGTTACAAATAGATTAAGCTGAGTCGTGAAAGTTATTAGGTCGTCATCTTTACTTACTCTAAACGACCTTGCGGTCAGTGTGATTTAGCGCTCGCGAGGTCGTTGACGTGTCCTGTCAGCAAACATTGGAACGTATTTTGAGCTGATTTGTATATAAATCTATAAATTTATTTGTCAAGTCTGTCAAATAAAGTTTTTACAGTAAAATGCGCTTATATCATTGGCAAAATGGAGGCTACATTAACTTAAAGGCAGAGATTCGTTAGTGGTATTGCTAAGCTATATCATACGAGATCCATGCATAATATTTATATTCTGCAGCGCATGTGAACGCCATCGAAAAATCATCACACATTTTTTTGGTCCAGCGGGCTTACTCGGCTATGTCTTATGAACAATCAAACATGTTCTGATCCTGACTGATAAACAATTAGGCGCTTCTGCTGGTATCTCACAGACCGTCAAAACGATTCTGGTCATGACCGATGGACCATTGAACCTTTAGACGTTGCCTGGTGAGACACTCAGTATGTCTCGATTGACCAGCAGACGTCAAAAAGACGGAAGGTGTTTGCCGTGACATTACATGGTGGTGGGAAGAACCTGGCAATCTTTGGTACGTTCTGGCAGTCCCCAGAGGGGCGCCAAAGATCTGACGTTGTACAAGTGTAAATGCCATCGAGTGGGGAAAGCTGACAGCGGGGTGGCTAGACAATGTAATGTTCAATTTGTTCAATTACCTGCAAAAGTAATTGTCTTAGGATACACGAAATGTCACAAAGACATCATCTTGTAAACCCATGTATATATTAGCAATCATAGCTTCGTTTTGAATTGCGTTCTGATTCGTTGGTGAAACAATTTATTGATCCACTTTGTAAGTCAAGTTCACCTTCTTAGGCTGAAAATGCGCTGAAATAGTGTTTTGCCTAATCGGAAATGTATTTACTAGGCGGACGTGCAGTGTAAAGTAAATCTTTGGGAGAAAAACCGTTTACAATGCCGCAAATGTTTTAATACGAGGCTTACCACATTATAGGCCCGACGAGGCTTAGTGCTTTGCCCTCTAAGCCTCGTCGGTGTAGATAGCGAGATGTCGGACACCGCAAACGTTGCATGTTGTGGAATCTCCAAAGTAGCGAGTGGATGAAGCGAATTTTCTCTTGCATTTTGTTTTTGTGTTTTTGTAATTCAACGTTCGATGAGTTTTACACCGCAATATCAGCATGCCATAACCAAAATATAAGCTTTGCTTTCAGAGGAAGTATACATAGTAGGGGTGCAGAAGAGCTGGTGAATATTAACCCTGTTGAAATAACCTGCGACAACGTGATATTCTTTTCGCCTTCTCTTGGGCACTGCGAGAAGGTGCCTAAGATGACCAGGTTCTTCTCCTTACCAAATGATGTCATAAAAGCACCTTCGGCCTTTTTGACGTTCTGGTTGTCGTTGAAGATATCTTGATGGTTTTAACCCAGGCAACATCTAAAGGTTTCAATGGTTCGTCAGTCAGCACAAGAAATCTTTTGACGGTCCGAGAGATACCAGCAGATACCATAAAAGGGTATGTTGCGCCATGAAGAAGGTCTGCTAGGCAATCAAGAAGGTGTGATGGGCCGTCAAGATGGTGTGATGGGCCATGAAAAAGGTCTGATATGCCATAGAAAAGTATGATAGGCCAAAACTAAATACTTGTGATCTCTTTGATCGTGTTTACACGCTCTGAAAAAAGTTTTATTTTGCAGAAATTTCGTCCGACGTCGCCCGGCAATTCCACTAGCGATTCTCTAACTTCAAGATAATGTAGCCCCGTTTCGTCTAAAATATGAACACATTTCACTGTGTGAACTTTATTTGGAAGATTTCGAAAACGCATTCCCAGATTTATATGCAAACCAGGTGTAGCATGTTGCAATTTGTGCTGCTGTGATAACTCAACGACACCGCGAGTGCTAACTCTTACTGACCGCCATTTCGTTGAACGTAAGCGGAGAGAACGACCCGGTAACTTTCACCACTCAAGTTAACTGTTTATGATTCGTAAAAAGAAACAGTCGCATCTGTTCGACAACCAAAAAAAAATGATAACATGACTGGAATGCTGCTAAAACACACTAAAGCCGAAACAAGCTAATATTCTCTGAAAAAAAAACACACCAAAAAGACCCGGGAGAAACGCCAATTTGGCAACACTAGGTGGTATTTCATCTCCCTGACTGCTTACCAGGCTTTAAGTTTAGAAGATACGTGTTCATTTCATTTTTCAAATTGAATACTTTATACTGCTTCCAAAAGTGACTAAAAATACGTAGGCGCCCTTTTAATAAACATGATAACCATCGATTATTTTTGGTATGCTGTTAAAGTCCTCATTGATGAGTGAGAAAATTATGCCACATGGAGACACAGACTCCTCTACATTGAAAGAGAACGATACACAGCTGAACCGAGTCACTAAAAAACTAACGAACGACGCACATCCGTAAGGTATGTTAACCGTCATAGCGCTGTTTCCTGAGCACACTTGTGGCAAATTTAAAAAGAAAAAGTTGGAGGTGGTTTCTACAGGTTGTTGAATCGGCCTACAGCACAAGGGAAGCGACAGAACATATACTAGCCTCCTGCCTGTAAAAACGCAGCAGTAGAAAAACATAAAGTACTTCACGATGCGAGAGCGCGGACGGGAGAGCCTGCAACACAAAAGCGTAAAACCACCTGAGCGCTCGTCAGCGGAAGCGCAACTGCGCGCCGCCAAGAAGTTCAAAGGAGTCTCTTACTTAATTAACCCGTCGCTCTCAAATTTTGAGCAGCGCTCGAGGCGAGCAAACTAAAATAGACGACGAAAAAAAATAATAAAGGACGCTGTGCAAGAAAAAAAACATTCTGTAGAGCAATTGTATTGGTCAGGCTTAGCCACAGTTAGAAAGCAATTAAAAAGATTCTTAGATATATTATGTCCATTTTTTGTGTGTTTGAACTACGAACAGGAATCCCGGTCCTGATTGCAAGTGTTTAACACGATTGTCAAATACTTCCCCTTTTACTGAGTCTTCTCTGCAGTTGTTGTTTTTTCCCCGATGATGCGTCGGCCCCGGAATGGCCGTTTCAGTTTCTTTTGTTTGTTTTTGAAGGGAAGAGGGGTACAGGTAAGAGAGCTGTCTATCTGTTATATTGCATCGCCGCAATATAACAGATATTCCGTCGAAATCGGCAGAATCAAAATGGTACAGACACAATTTTCCCAATATTGTGTGCTGCCTGGGGTATATTTGTTGTTGGTCGAACAGCATCGTTTTTTTTAATTTTATTGTGCCAACGCGCGGGAAAGTAAGGGCGCAACTGAGGTTAACTTTACGATTTTTATTTTAACTAAACAAACTGTAATGTCGGTCGCTGGCCTACTGTCAGTTAGTGCAAACTGGAGGGCACGTGCCTCACTCCAAAATATAGTGAACATTAAAATGTAAAAAAAAGAAGTTCTTCCTAGCTGAAAGATTGGCACGTGTCATCCTGTTTCTTCCGTATATTAATTCTTTCTTCGTGAAGCTTAATAAACTGAACATATTATTATTAATGATGTTGTTATTACAATACAATTTCCATTTATTTGGGTATGTAATTGGGATTGCAGACCGAATTTCAATGCCTATTGAAAAGTAATAAATACGTAAAATAAATGTTCGACCGATAAAGCAGGAGGACAAGGAACAAAATTATAGAAACTTGATCATCCTTACATAAACCCGTAAACATAGAACGTGTGATAAGCCTTACAAGGGGACGATAATTGCGAAGCTCGGGACCACAACCTCGCGCCAGGTCATGTCTCTAAGACTTCGAGTATAGCACGCCCCGGAACCGGCCCTGGATGTGAGTCAGTCGGCATATTACTTGCCACAAAAGTTTATGGTGGCCAGGTCAAATCATGCCGGGGGACTCAAATCTTTTTGTATGTTTCTCTTTGAGCGCAACGTTTCTCCGTGCTAGTTTGTTCTTGTTACAGCCGGCCTCTACATTCGGATGTTAGAGCCGGATGCTACAGCCGGCAATTAGAGCTGGCTGTTACAGCGTGAGTGGGCTCCATGAAATTCTGTTAATGAACTTATCCTATATTACAAAACGCCGCGGATTTTACGGAACTCACTAATTTGTGCACTTTTGATGGGCTTGACCAGATTCTTGGTTTTATTGATACAGTTATCTCGGTTGCCGTAGCATTTTTTCTAAATTCTGACTGAAGCATAATTTCACGGGGAACCTATACAAACTCAGGTTTAAATTCGGCTTGTTTACATTTCAAATACAAATGAAAGTACAAATATTTATTACTTACATTCGTTGTATTCCTCTTTTGTTTTATAAGCATTGCGTGTTACACATTAAGAGCATTCATGAAATGTTTCGTGGACTAAATTTGTTTTGAATGTACCCAATTGCTAGCTCCACCTGCGTGCAAAGCGTTTTCCAGTGTTTTACGTGACGCGTGGCCACGGCATTAGTAATATTGTAGACCGTAACGACTGGTGCAGACCGCATGCCACGCGCAGTGGACGGTGTTGGATTAGTCGGATGGGCGCTTCCGGTATAAATAAATACCAACAATAAGTGTCGTATACTGCGGCACAATGTTTCGACGTAGGTGCAGGTAGGCAACACATCGTATATGTGCAGATAAAGTGTTGCCGGTCTCTGATTTTAGACATACTAACAAGACCTCTTAGCGTTAAAGGGGTTATGACACGCCACAAATAAAACGTGAGATAACTATACTGCTGGGACCCATAGTATGTTCCTATAATCCTGCTTAATTTGTTTGAAAACGGCACGATAGTTTCGTGGATAAATCGATTGTATACTGCGGGTCCCTCGGAGGGGCAGATCCGGGCAGAGCCGGGGCTGGTGACGTAGCCAGCCTCCAGCGCGGCGTCCTGCACGCACTCACAGACTTGGCTCTCTTGGCGTCTCGAGCCTCAGCTTCCTCGTTTACCTTCCACGTTTCGAGCATGCGCTCCGTGACGATTACGTATGCGGCATCGCTCGCCTTGTCAAAGTTTTCGACATTGATCGCAGCAGCGATGAGTGATTGCTATCAAGAGATGTTGGAGAGCTGTTCGGCTTGACTGCGCCCCGCTGGCGACCAGCTCCAGCGACGACGAGTTACGGACGAACTCGCCAGTGGTCACTGTCGTCTGGGGATATCTCGCAGACGCATGCAGGGTTGAAGGTCAACGGGCTGGGGGCGAGAGCGAGAAGCTCTTCGGGTTACCGAGTTGCGTGAGCGGTTTGTTCATGACCGCAGGAAAGCTAGGGCGATCATGGGGGCACCTAAAATGAGAGAGCGTTCATGGTCACGTGGTTTATGGACGCCATGGTGTGACTAACTTGGGCAGTGTTGCCTGGTCGCCAGATGAAAATGATAAAAAATTGTAAATTGAGATATTGCAATTACCAGAGCTATAAAAATCGCGTAACTGGGTGTATATGCTAAGTAGCATATGAGCAATCCATTTCAAGAATAATCTATTCGTTTATTCCGTGTCATAACCCCGTTAACCAGCAAGTCAAGCCTTTTCGTGTCGAAGGTGTAAATGAAAAAGACGTGGCCGTTTCGTGCGTTAGACTCAACAAAATATACCAGGGGAGGCAGGAATGCCTGCACTTTGTTATCATAACCCTGCTACAGCAGTTTTTGTTTTCATTTCACAAACAGAAGACCTAGAACTTTATCGGATTTAGAAAGTGTTTTTACTTGAAGCTTCTTAAGCAATTTCTTTTTCGCGAATAAAACGCACCTTTACGCTACAGTTGCGCAGTAAACTACCGTATCGTAGCATCTGAAGATGATTTTTATTATTTATTTAAAGTTGGGATGCTTAATTTGACTCAAGCACTCTGTCATTTTCTTTGGTCTGTAACGAACGGAGGGTTTGAGTGAACGGCAAAGTATACATGCGTGTTCAACGCCGATGCAATATGTGCATATTTATTCTAGTAGCCTTTTTTTCACATTCGTTTTTCTTGAAGTACTGACAGAGGGCGATCGGCTAATTGTTCCGAAATAAACACCGGTCTCTGGTAAAAAATATTGTTTGTCTTTTCTCATTTACACATGCAGTGGACCAATTTCTTGTTTTAGTCTCTTTGTTTTTGTGGTATCAGGAATATGGTGCTTCTTCATAAACCTTGCTTGCGGTGGCGATGTACCGTCTGGGTGGGCATGTCAAGGAAGCCCACGGTCGCGTCACACCGACAAGCGCAAAATCCTAAAACAAATGCAGGAGGCAATCGGTCCAATCAAGAGGTCTAAGCTTAGGGCCTAGGATCGGAGCTACGCCACGGGCATTTTCATAGTGACCTTAAATAACATCAAATAATGCACAAGATAAAAAAAATTGATGTCGATATAAGTATAAGTGGCCGTAGCCGGCACTTTAGTGTCCGATGAAGAGCAAGGTCCAGCCAATAAATAAAGAATGGTAGTAGTTGCCAGTTATTCCTTGGTGCACTGAATCTAGAAAAATCAATGAACAACACCCAAAAGCCTTCCCTAGCAGTGCCGTAAAATCCTGGCGCATAACGCAACATAGCCTTAAATGTTGGTGGCCGGCTGTCTACACTGGTCGGCTAGGACCAATAAAAAACAACGAAAGCCAAGGATGTTCCTTTCTTGGCAGTTCCGTAGAATTCTAGGGCCAATGAAAACACTGTAGCGCCAATATACCTTAAATGTTGGTTGCCGCTTGCCTACCCTGGTCGGCTCAGACAAAAAACAAAGCAAGGAACGCCAAGGAAGTTGATTCACTGGCAGTTCCGTAGAACTCCTGGGCTCGGGAAATACAGTGATATGCCAGGCTGGCAATTGAACGACTTCACTGAGCGGTCCCGGTCCAGTCCATTATGGCCCTAGGCCAATCCCGCCTCCAGTTAGCCCAAGCAAGTGTGTTGCCTGAGAACTCGTTTGATGCGGGTACCCGTTCGATATATGTATACCGGTTTGATATGGTACCCTTTTGAATAGGCCATGAAGGTGCTGAGGCAAACATGGGCTGTAAAGTGTGTACCGTCTGAAATGGATCCACCCTACTCAGGCAAATAATGAACCTGTGATATTTTCTTTGACAGAAAGGGTTATTAGCAATGCTCGTTTACGAGCATGCGCTGCATGTGTCAGCACATATAAAATTGACAACCATTGATAAATAAAAATGAGAAGAATGCTGATTTGACTAAAACAAATATCTTCATATATTTGCCTTCCAGTTCAGAAGTGTAAATTTAGGAACCAGTTTGCCACGGAGAGTAGTTGCATTGTACGAGTTTCAATTCAATAGGCAAGCAAGGCTTATCAATTTGGTCAATGATGAAGCATTGTCCAGAACGAAAGTCGCGATGTTGGACTTGGACTACCAAATCCAGTCACGCATTAGTAACTCTTATGTAGTTGCAGGAAGTGTTACAGAAGTAGAAATGCTCCACCATTGGGAACGCGTGTATGTTAGATTGTACCGCTTCATGACTTGTGCTTATTCACATTCGTTACGCATCTGCAACTTTGCAGTTCAATAATATTGTTGGCTATGAAAAGAGCACCGCTCGTATTGTTAATTGGTCGTTTTCACATCTTCATTGGAATCCATGATTAAAATAATGGTGGTGTATGTTCACATAATAAGAATGGCACACTGCATTTTTGTAAGTTTAGAAAGAGTTATATACGTAAAGACAGGGACGGGACAACACATCTTTCAACTTTCAACAAACAAATGAATTTATTGCCGGCACGCTTCGCCTTCGGAACTCCACTATAGGAGAGGAAAAGTTAAAGGAGGGGGAAGGGAAAGGAGGGGGCAAGACCAGGCCCCGGGAGAAAACCGGGGGAATGTAAACCGCAGAGACAGCGGGATGATGATGATGTAAACTTTTATTTGAATATGGAAATATCCGAAGATGGGTGGGGCCCCTAGTTCAGGGCTCCAGTGCTGGCCGCTGCTGCCTTGGCCCGCTCAACCAGACTACGCTGGTCGTCCGGGTGCGAGCTGAGCAACGCAGCTTCCCAAGTCTCCGGGGAAGGGGAGGAGATGGGGGAAGGGATGGGTGGGATTTGCAGGCCCACGTGACGTGGTATAGGGAGGGGTACTCTGAGCAATGTGGGCAGCTAGCAGGGTACATGGTGGGATAAAACTTGTGGAGGAGGGCGAGGTGTCTGTAAGTGTGGGATTGGAGTTGGCGCCAGATCACGGCCTGTTCCCGAGTTAGGCTCCGATGTGGAGGGGGTATCTAAATCTCTCGCCTCGTTGATGCATGAGGATTTCAGAGTATTGGTTGGGTACGGGAATAAATTTGAGAATTGTGTTCTGTTCCTCTGTGTGTGGCACCCGGTGTGTACAGGCTCGGGCTACGGCATGGGCTTGCCGATTTCCATCTACAGATTCGTGGCCAGGAGTCCAGATGAGCGTTGTTTCTGGAAGTGGGGTTTTGAGGTCTGTTAAGATGCGTAGAGCGCATGGTGAGATACTGCCGGCTCGGAATCGTCGCAGGGTGGTTTGGGAATTGGAGAAGATATTGAGGTATTCCTTGCCTGAGGCGATTGAAAGGGCGATGGCCGTTTCTTCTGCCTCCACTGGATTGATAGTGAGGATGGATGCTAGACAGCAGGAAGGAGAGGAAGGAAGGAGGAATACCGATTTCCCTCTCAGAAGCATTGACCACTCGCCCCGCAAGCCAAGGTCGACAAACTCCGGTCTCAGGAATGCCACCTCTCTCTCCGACAGCGACAACGAGGCTGACAAAATGTTCCTCGGCGCCTCTTTTATGGCGTACGCCTCCACGATCTCGCGCCCATAGTGGTTCTTGTTGGCCCCCAGAACGCGCGCGGACGGGAACTCGGCGGTATAAGAAGCGCAAACCTTGAGGTGATGGACCATGGGGTGTTGGGAGTCCTCGTCGTTTTTTGCTATTTCTCTTTCATGTTCGCGCAGGCGGTCGTTGAGGCAGTGGCCCGTCTGCCCGATGTACTCTGCCCGCACGAGAAGGGGACGGAATACACCCGTCCGACCGCGCAGAGAACAAAGGGGGCCGCGTGCCTCTTGGCGCAGCCGATCTTGGGAGCGAGTTTACCAGGCGGCACATTGCGCTCCACTTGAAGGGGCACGAGAACGCAACGTCCATGTCGAAGCGTCGAGCCACTGTTTTTAGTCGGTGGGCGGTGTTGTGGAAATAGGGGATTGTTGTGTATCTTTGCCGGGTAGGCTTCCGTGAGGCGGCTTTTTTGTTTATCAGTTTTCTGAGAGTCTAGGCCAGCAGGTCGCGCGGGTATCCGGTGTTTGTGAGGCGGCTGAGCTGTCCTTCCAGGCTAGATGAGGAGAGGTGTTGGCACGACTTTGTGCGGGTGGAGGAGATGAAACCTTTTGCGATGCCCGCTTTTACCGTCCATGACTGGTGACTTGAAAATGGCAGCACCGGCTTCTGCGAACGCTGCTGGAAGCGCCAGAAAACGCCTCCCTGGGTGGCTACGAGGCGTACATCCTGGAACTAAAGGCCCTCCGCGGAAAGGTCCTCCCTGTTGAATGTCACGCCGTTCGCGCTGTCTGTGAATACCTTCTGGATGGCGGCGGTGGGCGCGTCGGAGTCGTGGAGCACAAGATAGTCGTCCACATATCTGTACACCTGAGTTCCTCGGGCGACGCTGTCCAGTTGTTTCTTCACGGCCTGATCCACGAAGGAAAGGCAGACCTCGCTGAGCGCAGGCGCCAGGCAGGACCCGATGCAGACACCCAATTTTTGTAGGTATATCTTCTTGTCATGCTCCACCATGGTCGACCAGAAATATACTCTGATTAATTGCAGAAACGCTCTGAGGGGACGCCGGAAAAATTTTGGAATTTTACTATGCCCTGTGAGTGATGGCTTTTTCTATAGGTAAGTTAAAAGGAGGGCGAAGGGGAAGCAGGGGGGCAAACAGGGCCCCGGGAGAAAACCGGGGGGAATGTAAACCGCAGAGACAGCGGGAAGGAGGGGAAGGAAGGAGGCATCGCGATTTCCCACTCAAGAGCAATGACCACTCGCCCGGCCCGCCAAGGTCACCAACTCCGGCCTCAGAAATGTCACCTCTCTCTCCGACAGCGACAACCAGGCTGTCGAAATGTACTTTGGCGCGTCTTTTATGGCGTCCTCCTCCGCGATCTCGCGCCCGTAGCGGTTCTTGTTGGACCCCAAAACAAAAATGCAGAATACTGCATTTTTGTTGCTGCTTAATTCGTGATTTTCTTTACATTTGCCGAACATGGTTTAAAGTGAGGGATACAAATTTGAATAAGTGAGTGCAGTTCAACCTTTATTTCCAGAAAGCTGAAAATTGCTTTTCTTCCACCCAATTACCACAAACCACATTCTTCAGTGTGCTAGTATATACAGAATGTGTGTTTTTAAGCTTAACATAATATTTTTTTTAAACCATGAAAGCTAGATTAATGCTGTCTCCGCCGGTGAGTTATACGGCCAGGGGGACATAGTATAGGAGGCAAATCAAAACGATCAGTGGCTAAGTTGTTAAAATTCGTTAATGAACTTCTTAATGAATGAAAATAGGCATATAATTCCAAATAGAACCTCGCTCAGCGTCATCGAAAACCACTAAATCAGTAATTTTCAGAAAGACTTTCAGCGCGTGAGAAGCGTAGTAGTGTACTAACGTTAGCACTCGTGGAGCACGCACAAAGCTAGCGGTTGCAATAAGGCGCCCGCGCAATTTTTCCGTCTCTTATCTAGACCCAGCCTTGTACCTGCTCTACGAGCGGTAACTTTAGTGCACTGCTACGCTTCTCATGCGCTCAAAGTCTTTCTGAACATTACTGATTTAGTGGTTTTCGATGACGCTGAGCAAGTTTCTAATTGGAACTACATGTCTATTTTCATTATTTAAAAAGTTATTTGACGAATTTTAACTAATTAGCCGACCGATCGTTACGATTAGTGTTCTATGCGATGTCCCCCTGGCCTTATAACTCACCTGCGCAGACCGCATTAACCTAGCTTTCATGGTTTGTTTTTAAATAAATTCAGTTAAGCTTAAAAAAAACACCCTGTGTACTTTGACTTTACCAATGAGGCTGGTGAATGCTTTAGGCTTTCTATTTGCAGGTGCTGTCAAAAATGTTGAACTTCGAAGTGGTGCCGCAGAGGAGATCAAATATAAAATTGCAGCAGGTGTCAATACTCTCCAGTTTGCTCTCGGGAACGGCCAGTAAGCATTTGCCTTCTGAAGAGATAAACAATTTGGGAAAATATATGAACGCTGGCTAGCATACCTACTCCGAAGAAATTGCAGTTTAAAATTAAATGTCATCCGGAAAACGTGTTGTCCTGTCGCAGGTGAACACATACAATTATAATAACGCAGAATACATTGTAACAGCATAAAGCTGAGGGTGATTGCATCTTAAATCGTGCAAGAAAAAATGTTATGTGTCCTCGAAAACTTCTGGAAAAAAATATATGTTGGTGGAAAACGGCTGACTAAACCAAAGCTTCAAATTAAAACTATAGATTTTTTATAGTTTTGTGATTTAAAAGGCAGAGGTATGTTTTGCGATTTTTATAGTTTTCTTTAGTGACACATTTTGGAGTCTCGCAACGTTTAGGTTATCTTTCTTACAACAATGATCACTTTTTGAAATTTTTGAATACTCGAGTTCACTAGAAGTGTGTGCTTTGTTTTATTTCATAAAATAAATATTCTTGAATCTTGTACCTTTGTCAATAATGGGCCAAGTTTGAATCGAGTTAGCCTTCCAGTGCAATTGTTTAAGGCAACATGAATAAGTTTTAAGGTCACGTGACGTCAATTCCCCGCTTAATTTAGCGGGAAAAGTGACGTCACGTGACCTCAACACAAATTCAATTTCCCCGCTAAATGTAGGGGAAATTTACGTCACATGACTTGGTGTCGAGTCACCTATGCACGAATTCAATTTCTCCACTGGATTTAGCGCGGAAATGGACGCCATGTGACCTCAACAGCAATTTCATTCCTGCTACATTTAGCAAGAAAATTAACGTCACGTGACCTAAAACTTATTCTTTTTCCCCGCTAAAGTTAGCGGGAAAGATGACGTCTTTTCCAATGACTTGGAATCACGTCGCTTATAAACAACTTCAGTTTCTCTGCAAGATGTAGCGGGAAAATTGAGGTCATGTGACTTCAACACCAATTCAGTTTTCCCGCTACATTTAGAGTGGAAAATGCCGTCACATGATTTAATGTCATGGTGTCACGTCACATATGAACATATTCAGTTTCTCCTCGAGATATAGCGGGAATATTGACGTCACGCGCGGAGGAGGAGTGGAAGGACAGGAGGAGGAGGGGGATGGGCAGAGGTGAGGAGGAGAGGGAGAGGAGGATGTGTAGCGGAGACGATCAGGAAGAGGAGAGGGGGCAGAGGAGGAGGGGAGGAGGGAATACTCTTTCCCTCTGCTCCTGCCCCTCCTCCTCCTCGAGAGAGCTGCACTCTAATTTTGACAAGGATGAAGAAAGAATAAAACAGTTAAAACTGGGACAACACAACACATCTTTCAACTAGACAACAGACGAGTAAAATTTCCAAAGCGAGCAGCCGACTATTCCCAGGAAGGAAAGGAGAAGAAGGGGAGATAAAAAACGCGAAGTGCGAGTCAGGGAGGTGGGTTGATCTCGGATTTTAGAAATTCAACCTCAGTTTTTGTCAGCCAGAAGGAAGGGCTTGACACGTTGTTGTTTGCTGTGGTCCTGGCGAATGACTCCATGATCTTCCTGCCGAATCTTCTGTCATGCCCCTCAGGATTTCCGTTTCAACAAAGAGAGAATGACAAAGCGAACACGAACGGGCATGTATGACTATGGGATGATAGGAATCTGGAGAGGCCTTAGAAACTTCGTTGTGATGTTCCCGGAGTCTGTGATTGGTGCATCTGCCGGTCTGACCTATGTATTGATGGCCGCAGCTCAAGGGGATGGAGTAGACTTTCTTTTCATTGCATGGAATGAATTTCTTTTAATGTTCAGCAGTGCAGTAATTGGAATCCGGTTGCTGTTCACAACCGGATTCCGATGAGCTGCACTGTTAAAGACGAAAAAATGCACTCCATGCAAGGAGAAGAAAGTTTACTCCATCCCCTTGAGCTGCGGCCATCAATACATAGGTAAGACCGGCAGATGCTCCAATCACAGACTCCGGGAACATACGAAGTTTCTAAGGCCTCTCCAGATTCTTATCATCCCATAGCCATACATACCCGTTCGTGTTCGCTTTGTCATCCCTCTGATGAAGCAAAAATCCTGGGAGGCCTTACAGAAGATTCGGCAGGGAGATCATAGAGTCATTCGCCATGACCACTGCAAACAACAACGTGTCAAACCCATCCCTCTTGCTGACAAAAACTGAGGTTGAATTTCTAAAATCCGAGATAAACCCACCTATCTATCTTGCACTTCTCGTTTTTATCTCCCCTTTTCTCCCCTTTTCCTCCGTTTCCCTCCTGGGTATAGTCGGCCGCTCGCTTTGGAAACTTTACTCGTCCGTTGCTAGTTGAAAGATGAGTTGTGTTGTCCCAGTTTTAATTGTTTTATTCTTTCTTCATCCTTGACTTCAACCAACACGCTCTTCTCCCAAGCATATGTAATTTTGAGTCAGAGATTTGTAAATGTCTTTCAATTTTTTTCAAATTTTTTATGAAAACCTTTTTATGTGCTTCTACAAATTCAATAAAATTTGTTTGAGATATATGTGTTTTCATACTATGCAGTGCGTTTGAAAAGAAATGTTTGTAGCTTCATTCTACGATGCATATATCTGTCGCTTTGTTTTTCACCTCAATATCAGTTGTTTTTTTCGCATTATCATTGTTTCTATTTGTTCGCGAGTCTACACAAATTTCGGAAAAACTTATACATCGATAGTATTTATACTATAATATGGAAAAGGGCTCTTCCGCACGTTCAGTTTGCTTAGTAAACTACATAAATAGAAACTGTCTTCAATAATGTTTAAGCCTGTAGACACATGATATTAACAAAACATATATAGGACGTCTTAAGAATGTTCTATTAGTTTATCGAGCACACGTGGGGAAAAAATGTTCAAACCGACCGCCCGCCGAGCGCGTCAATAAGCGTGCATGGATTTTCTTTCGTCAAACAACGTCCTTTGCTCGATAGGTAGGCTAAGCTTGCTGGAAAACTCCCAACTTCTGTCTTTACTACTGGCAGTGCTATGTTTTCGAAGCCAAACGTACGTTCCGAATCTCGTAGAATGATATGACGTGAAAGCATCAGTTGTGTTAGCATCGCGCCGCTTCGGCGCTTGCTTTCACTTTTCTTCAATGTGCGCCTCTTCGCTGATTTTGCTTTTGATATTTTTCTTTCTTGATGATATATAAGTACCTTTCAGGTACTCGTAAGCTGCACTGGCTATTTTTCTTTGACGAAATGTGGGAACTAAAGTGCAATCCTGGGACCAAGCCGCACATACACACGCCGCTTGTTGGATGCGGCACTCTGTGAGTGCCGCATCTAACTTTTAGATAGCTGACGTGATTTCTTATTTAGTTCAGAAAGGGTCGCTATGAACGTTAGAAACGACTACCATATGGCGATCTATGCACGTGATAGAAAGGAAGAAGCTATAGACAACCTGTTTTTCAGGAGTCGATAACAAAGCTAAAGCTCATGTGCCGCCTCCTTAAAAAGCGGCAGCCTTTCCCTTTTGTTTTGCTTCGCTGGCAGGTTCAATACTGTCTACATATCTGGTATCTCATCCGAGTTTCTTAGACACACTTAACCAAAACCCAGAGAGTGAGCGACTACTCTGCTTGGCAGCAACCTTAAACGTGGTCGGCCAAGAATTCAGTCTTGCAAACATTAGGCAACCTTAACTGTGTGCTAACACAACTAATGAGTATCTTTTGCTGACCTGGAAAGTGTGTCCAAAAAAGATGGTTTAACAACTCTTTTTGGACACACTTGCATACAAGTACTTAGGAGTTCACATAACTAATAACCTCTCATGGCATACCCACTTGCACCACGTCATTAACAATGCAAATCGCACGCTCGGCAACTTGCGTCGTAATTTTGCCCAAGTCCCCTCTCCTCTTAGGTTAGATTTATATCGGACACCCATCCGCCCAAAACTAGAATACGTATCAAGTATATGGGACCCGGCTCCACGCACTCTCATTGATGCAATTGAATCTGTCCAGAATCGATCAGCGCGCATTATTTTGTCTAACTATTTTCGTCTTGCTAGCGTTTCGTTAATGAAATTTAATCTTGGCCTTCCTGATTTATTAATTCGGAGAAACATTTCGCGTTTCTCTCTCTTTCATAAAATCTTCTTCTATGTCCCATCTTTCAAACAGGAACTTATTCCGCAGCCTTCATACTTCTCATCCCGCATCGATCACCAGTTCAAAGTTGCCATTCCTAACTGCAGCACAAAATGTTTTTTAATTCTTTCATCCGCAAAACCCGCTCAGAGTGGAACCATCTTCCCCTTCCATTGCCTCCATTGAAGATTCGACATAATTTAAATCCGCCATAACCGAATATTGTTCTAATCCTGCACTTGTTTAATGTTTTTTTACTGCGTATTGTACCAGTGTTGATGCTAATTACTCCATGTACCCACCCCTCTGTAGTGCCCCATAGGCCCTGAGGGTATTCAAAATATAATAAATAAAAACCCTGGAATTATGACCAACAAAGGAAGACCAATAAATCAAAGTAGTTTCTGGCAATCTAGGAAGCAGCTAAGGAAACAATTGGAAAGTAGCGCATTCTGCAATGTGTTCAGAAAAAGCGTAGCAAAGTACTTCCCCATTAATTCATCCGGCAGTGCTCAGCGACTTGCTATAAGCTAAGAAAAAGTCGCATCTTAAGGCTGATACTACCATTTTTACATTTTAACTTTAGGGAAAACTGGAACATCGTTCTTCTGCGAGCAGTACACTGCTTTCATTAGAAGAACCAAATCGTGTCTATCCTTATCTGCGTCGCTACAACAGAGCTCAAAATCTACAGCTCCTCAGCTGACGACATCGTGCACAATACGGCACACGCACTGTTCGGTCTGCGAAAAGTTGAAGAGTGGCTCGAAGAAAACATTCCAATATTTACAAAACTTGTCAACATCTGCGTCAGGGAGGCTAATTATTTCAAATATAGCTTTCAACTGTGCGAGATGGCTGGAGAGACATGAGGTGGCTGAATCGATTTGTAAAGCTACGGCACACTGCAAAAGTACGTGTAATGGCGTGAGGAGAGTCATCAAGCACCAAGCTGCCTTGCACAACCTCAGATCATTGAAACTGGAAACCATTGGAAGTGGTGATGATTTTTCTCCTGTAGTTGCCCCGAAACTGCCTTGAATTTTAATTTTCAATTGTGAAGCAGTAAGCCTCGCCCAATATCCTTACACGGTCCAAATAGAATGGTATTTTTTAGTCTTGTGAAAAACATCCACATTTGTGGATGAAGGCTCAAAATAGAGACGGGTTTTTCAGTGTTTTTATAAAAAATAAAAAAGCGAACCCTCAAGAGAAATGTTAACCTCACTTAGAATCATCTTTTCTTTTTATCATCATAAACTTTACTGGGAGCTTATGATAATAAAATTGCCAAGTAGTGGTATACGTTTTCCCTGTTTATTGGTATGATTCGTTGTGGCCTCAAACAAAAAGAAAGTCAAGAAATTTTAAACGAGCCTCGCCTAGAATACTGCGAAAATTCGGCCTCATGAAAGGAGCAAAATTTTGCTCTCAGATTCGTTAGGTTTCTGAACATAATTTATCTCGCCCTTCTTTGTCTGACAGACAGGCTTGTGAAACTTAACGTTTATGATTTTTAAATAAAAAGACGTTCCAATGAGTTTATTTGAAGAAACGTTGTCAATCTTAAGATTTTATAAGTGAACTGGACAAGTGCATGAACATTACAGAATCATAACAAACCAGTCATGCCTCTTTTTTACTAAATGTTACATGATATATATCATAAATACAATGGTCATGTTACAAGATGTATGTATATATATATATATATATATATATATATATATATATATATATATATATATATATATATATATATATATATATATATATATATATACTAGGGTGTTGAACTCAGGTCAATCGCTCCTGCGCAAACTACTCATCACAATGAAAAAAGGCTTGTGTCGTTTTTGTTCTGGGCCAGGGCCTAACCAGGAAAATTATTAAAGTCCGGGTTGTTAATTATTTTTGCGTAATTAACTTTTTTAAGATTGTGTTTAAGGGCATAGTTTCAATTAGAAAATTGCTCAGCATCGTCGAGAAACACTAAATCAACAAATTGCAGAACGATAGAAGGCACGCGAAGCATTTTACGGCTTTCTGAAGAACCGCACAAATTCGGCGGGTTTTTAAGTTTCGGTTTGCTATCGGCGCGCACTCTAGGCCCCGGCGGCCACGCGCCCTGTGGAAAGATAGTGCAACCAGCCTCTGCTGCGCTGTCATCGCGCGACGCAGCAGAGGCTGGGTGGTTTCATCACAAATCGTGCAGGCAAAAAGAATCAAATTTTTAATATCGCTGAAAAAATATATGTTATGGCGTCGTCTCTAAAAACGCGGTAGCCACAAACGGCAAGTCCGTCGGATTTTTTGTTCTCGACTTACGAAGTTTTAAAGAGGCCGCGGCGGAAAGCAGTGTTTTTCACATCCGTCATGGGTCGGATGTTTCGCTCGATCTCCCGTCGTGGATTTTCAGTCCACATTATATTAACTTTTTTCAAGCACTCTGTGGGCACAGGTAAAAGGCTCTAATACCATGAAATAATTTTAGGCGTTTTGCTTTTTTTCGGTAGAAATGTCAAAAATGCCCCCTCGGTCGATTGTTGACGAAATTTGACAATTAAATACAGGCGATCTACTTGAGTTACATCAATATTTTTTATGTCTATGGAGAGCCCAAAACACGCTCTTTATAGATATTATAAAATGATTTATCTGTATTAAATATCATTTGCGGGACGTTTACGTTAATGTTATGCAAAAACCAAAAAGTACCAATTTTAAAATCGATTTTCTCAAAAAACCATTTTATTTTTTTTGTTAAAATGTAGATATGATACTTGTCTACTCGAAAAGCAAGTCGAGAAAGTGTATATCTTGTTTGTATGTTTTATATTTAACCATCAATATCGTACTAAAACGCGTTTTTACGGCTACAAAACGGACTTGCGAATTGCGTGTCTTCACAAACTTGGAAATATTTTTGACTTTTTTCAACGCACCCACATAAAAATGAAATACAGGAGTTCCACCCTGTTATATTTATTGATCATTTAAATTTTATTATAGGCGGCAAGCTACACTGGAGCAGTTCAAAAAGAAAGCAACACTTCTTAACAGACCAGCAGGCGTCGTAAATTTTAATGTATAGAAATCGGCAGACGTCCTATTGATTCGGGGCCTTCATTGGCCTATATGAACGTCCCGCCCTTCCGGAACCAGCAGATGACCACGACCTTTCGCGCTCGTTGTGTTAGATAGGACGGCCCGTGACAGTAAAGCGAGCAGCGCACCCTGTGTCACGAGGAGTGAAATGGTACGAATGTGTCGTTGACGCGGCGAACAGTGACGGCCACCCAGGAGTAGTCAGTCAGTCAGGGTATTGCAGAAGGGAAAGCAAAGTAACTGCTGCCCGGGAGGATGAGAACACCATGGCCTTACAATATCGATGGTCAACAACAGTTCTGCCTGCCAAAACAACGCCGCGTGCGAGCTAAAACCGGCGGCGCGGGACGAAAATCGCGCACGCACACGAAGATGGGCCGGTTTCGTTAGGGATGTGGGAAAATTTTGAAACCAGCCATCCATGCACGCGTGAAACGATACCGCGTATTTGCCCAAGCTTCGAACGCCCTATCCTAGAAATGGCCGTGCTCTGCAAAGTGGTTGTCCTGTGCTTGTCCTCCGTGTTTTATTCTTTCAATTTTATGTACTCTATCTCCCTCCGCGGAAATCCGATAGCACCGAAGGGTTATCTCTTTTGGATACAGCAAAGCCCGGAGACTAGCATCAAAAAGGAGCGTGTTGGTAAATATAATTGTGTCTATTCTGCCCGGAGAGTAGTTGGGTCGAAGTCAGCCTCCTTTGCAATCTATAACCGTTTGTGAAGAGTGGTCTTCTCCGAGATAAAAAGGTTAGCGCCGGATGACGTGTTTTTTTGTTTTTTTTTTTAAAGGGAGGTTAAAGAAAACGTTTGAGTAACTGCATGCAGTAACTACCTCGAAAGCTCCTCTCCCGATATGAAGCTCGGAGGCATGTTACGTCTCGGTTACCTTCTCGCGCACCGCTGCTCGAAACTATTCTTCACTTAGTTCCGCACAGCCACGACGGATATGTGGAACAGAGTGAAGAATACATTCGAGCATCTTCTGGACGCCATCATCCTGCCAGGCTTCATTGTCTTGAGACTGGACTCGGCGTCGGTCAGTTGAGACTTTTTTTTTAATTTTATTTCGTGTGTGTTTCTTCGCCACGCTGAACTTTGTTTCTTGGGTGCGGTTCTGCTGACCTTTTTTTATGTTTCGTTACTAACTGTTTGTTAGCATTGTTTACTTGTTGGGTTTATTTCTTCATGGCGTAGCGGCCTGATGGTGCTGTAGAGACCGTGTTCGCACGCATTTGGTTGTGTCCCGTTTAGGGAATGCCCGAGGAGTTGGTTTTTGTTCTTGCTGTGTGCGGCTGAGTTTTTCTGTCTTAATTAACTTTCTTTTCCTTTACGTGTCGTTGACTTTTTTGTCTGACCAGGCGTAGACCTATCGCCTTGCCACGGCTCGAACCTAAATCTTTTATTTTTTTACCGCAATTTTCGTTAAGATCGAAGTTGGGTAATTTTATTCTTATTTATTTATTTTTATTCCCTACCCTTCTCCGTGACAATCTCTCCATGTGTTTCGGATCGTTTCTGTGTCATAACTTTTGTGTATTACGGAAGTGAAAAAATATTCCCTGGTGATCTGTGTGATGTGCGGTGAACAAACCCTATCGTTTGGTTTCGGAAAGAATTGTATATAATAGGTCAATGACGTGGTGACTTTTCATGTCTTAGTAATATGACAGCTAATAGCTAGTCATGCTAGTTTACAGTGAAAGTTTTATCAATCGAAAAAATACAACGTCTGTGCCTCCTCGATATTGAAGGTCTACTAGGCCTGCTGATTTGATTAGATATGTTTATCGTAGTTTCCGCTCTTTTCAAAACATAAATAACTATTCAATACTCACAAAATGCGTTTATAATTGATTACAAAACGCATGACAAAAATTCAAGAAAACTTTTTTCCAATTCATAGAAGCGCACGTTTTTTTTTCGTTTGACTTAGGTCTTGCAAAACGAAGACGTCTTTTTCCGATATTGAGGCTTAAATATAGAAATTCGTCAACAATCGACCGAGGGGCGTTTTTGACATTTCTACCGAAAAAAATCAAAACGCCTAAAATTATTTCATGGTATTAGAGCCTTTTACCTGTGACCACAGAGTGCTTGAAAAAAGTTAATATAATGTGGACTGAAAATCCACGACGGGAGATCGAGCGAAACATCCAACCCACGATGGATGTGAAAACACTGCTTTCGCCGCGGCCTCTTTTAAAATTCGTAAGTCGAGAAAAAAATCCGACGGACTTGCCGTTTGTGGCTACTGCGTTTTTAGAGACGGCGCCATAACATATGTCTTTTTCAGCGAAATTAAAAATTGGACCCTTTTTGCCTGCACGATTTGAGATGAAGCCACCCATTTATATATACAGATATATACAGGGTGTTTTTTTAAGATTAACAGAATTTTTAAAAACAAACCATGAAAGCTAGGTTAATGCGGTCTGCGCAGGTGAGTTATACGGCCAGGGTGACATAGTATAGGGGCCTAATCGTAACGATCAGTCGGCTAATTAGCTAAAATTCGTTAATTAACTTTTTAAATAATGAAAATAGACATATAGTTCCAATTAGAAACTTGCTCAGCGTCACCGAAAACCGCTAAATCAGTAATCTTCAGAAAGACTTTGAACGCGTAAGAAGCGTAGTAGTGCATTAAAGTTACTGCTCGTGGAGCAGGTACAAGGCTGGGGCTAGATAAGAAACGGAAAAATTGCGCGGGCGCCTTACCGCAACCGCTAGCTTTCTACGTGCTCCACGAGTGCTAAGTTTAGTGCACTACTACGCTTCGCACGCGCTCAATGTCTTTCTCAAAATTACTGATTTTGTGGTTTTCGATGACGCAGAGCAACTTTCTAATTGGAACTATATGTCTGTCTTTATTAATTAAAAGTTAATTGACGAATTTTAACTAATTAGCCGACTGATCGTTACGATAAGCCTCCTATATTATGTTGTCCTGGCCGTATATCTCACCTGCGGAGACCACATATATTCTAGCTTTCATGGTTTTTAAAAAAAATTCTGTTAAGCTCAAAAAAACACCTTATATATATATATATAGTAACTCTGTAGAAGACCTGGCAACTGCTTGATCGTTTTATCTTTGAATGGAGGCAAACATTTATTCCTTTCAAATGCACTGCTTAATGTGACCAAACCATATTTGTCAAAGAAATTTTATTGCATATATAATAAAAAACATAAAAAGCTTCCTGATGAAAAAAATTTAAAAATACGTATTCGTTTTGTAGACGTCGACATCTGTACTTTTAGTTTTCTCTTCTTAAAGGGCACATGCAAAGAAAAAAAAACATCTTTTAAACAGCTTAGATGGAAAAAGGATATCATAAAACAATTTTACAACGAAGACAAAAAAATTAGAGCTATATTTACGGCGCTATACGAATTTGTAGTTGGCGCCCGGCGGAGCCGCCACTGGTCACGTGATAGTCCCGCGCGCCGCCGCCTGCGTTGCCGCCGCCGCAAAGCCACGCCGCCGCCGCACGCAGAGCGTCGTACAACGCCGCTTCAACGCGCTTTCTCCATGCCGCCGTCGTCGCCGCCGCACAGAGTTCGTGTGCTTCGGAGCGCCGCCGCCGTCATCTGACCGGCGCACAGGTCTATCACGTCTGCTTGCGCTTTTTCAGGAGTTTTCCTTTGGGCTCTAAAAGTTAGTTATTAATCTTTGTTTTTGTTACACATTAAACAAAGATGAATAAGTTACTTTTAGAGGCCATAGAAAGCTTCGAAAGAGCGCAAGCAGCACCTGACGAATATGGGCCCGTCACGTGATAAATAGGGGCCACTTTTCTACGGCGCCCGCGGGCGCCAACTGAAAATTCGTATAGCGCCGTAAATATAGCTCTATTTTTTTTTCTTCGTTGTAAAATCGTTTTATGATATCCTTTTTCCATCTAAGCTGTTTAAAAAAAATTTTCTTTGCATGTGTCCTTTAAATTTACGGTGTCTGTTTTTCATATAAACTGCGACTAAATTAACACATATTATAAGGTTTAAATTGGCTTAGATACAAGTTTTTAATTTATATGTTCCTTGTGCCTTAAATAATCGTACACCAAGAGCTAGCTTGGTTAAAACTCGGCCTATTATTGTCAAAGGTGCAAGTTTCAGAAAGTTTTATTTTATAAAATAAAGAAATTCACGTTTAGAGAATTTAACCCTCCCATACGGTGAGTTAGAGCAGTAAAAGAAGTTATAACTGTTGTGAAAGAAAGAATAAAACGTTTCAAAACTCCAAAATGAGTCAATCGTGAAAACTGTGAAAATGGCAAGACGTATCTCCTGCCATTTCGGAGCCCAAAACTAAAGGACAAAAAATGTCTCTAGTTCTAACTTGCAGTCTTTTTAGGCACTCATTTCCCACCAAAGTATTGTTTTTATAAATTTCGTGATGAGCTATGATTTTTCTTTCACGATTTGAGATGAAATCATCCCTGAGTGTTCTTCCGAACAGAATCGTTAGCACCGGCGATGAATTAAGAAGTATAATTCATGCATATTATTGCGATTTACTGGTCATTTTTATACAACACACGAAAAAGACGGTAGAACGAGCGTCAGGTGATAGCAATATTATGCTGTGGATTGACGCATTCTTCTAAAGATCTTGCCAACGTTTCTTTGTTATGACATTTAAAAACGATTAAGAGAGCATTACCGCCTGCGTACGGCAATCGAAGCACAGAGCATGTCTTGACGTCAATGTACGCTGAGATTGCCTGGACAGAATTAGTTTCTGCAAAAGAAACAAAAAATATGAGAATTGGACGAATTTTTATTTTTATGAAGTTGCTGAATTATAATCATTAAGCACGCATGAAAGAGAATATTAATTTCAAGAAACTGACAATCAGCCTTGTTATTTCGAAGCTCAAATTAAGCTTCCACAGATTTTTTCTGTGGCGAAAATAAACTATGCATTCATTCCTTTTGGTTCGGTTAAGTAATCTTAAATTTAGTCAGCATATATCATAATTTTACACATCGTAATTTATCGTAATTCATCCAAACCTCATAGGAAGTTTGAAGTAATAGATATGTGTGCAACGTTTTATAATACTTTTTTGTCAAAATTGGATCGTCAAGCTTATAGTTTTAGATGTCTAGCTTAGGTCTGCTAAGCCGAATTGCGTTGATAGGGCTATTTTTTATTTTTGTTCGACTACGCGTTTAAAAGTGTGTACGTTTACTCACCAAAGTGTAAAGCGTTTTTATTAGGAAAATATAAATTTAAGTAGCTGCTGAGACGCCCAACATGTAAAACAAGTACTGTGGCGGAAAGTTTTAAATATTTTACTCACTACCTTGAGGTTCAAGATTCACAATGTTTTTTGTTGTATATCCTGGAGATAAGCTTAGGGTAACTGTTGCATTTCTGGAAGAAAATAAGCGGGTGTCATTAATATCATTAATATTATTTAAAGCTGGGTACGCCAAATGTAAAGTATGTTAGGTTGCGGAAAAATTTCACGTCAGGTTTTTAACCGGATATCAAATTCCACAGCTATACTAAAAAGTAGCGTGTGCAGATACTCCTTTCGAGTTAAATGGTCTTGCTTGTGCTCTCGAGAGCGTTAACTTGGAGCGAAATTATATACTGTAAGTTAATATTAATTAATGACATCCCCAAACGAAGCATGTCATAAAATACCTCACTAGTTGGGAAAAAATAAGAGTATTATTCTTTCGTACGGGGATAAATCTGAAAAGAAAGAGTTACTGTGTTATTATGAACTGAGAGGCATATGAAGGCCTGCAAGGTCTGTTTAAGTTTTCCACTGAAGAACATCGAAAATGGTTCCACATGTTTCGCCTGCCTTGATACATATTGATCAATGTTTGCCTTGTTTTGTAAAGCGCAGTGCTATTCAGTAACGGTGCGAATATATTAAAATTGAGAACAATTGTATGTAACAATTTAGAGGTTGTAAATGCGAGTAAAGCAGCTCCTGAACTTCTAACGAAGGGAACATTAGCTCGCGGTTGTATTTTCTAGTGCACGTTTGTAGTTGAGTTTTACAGGGGCGTTAGGTTATTTTAATGTAATATATTGCAAACATTGCTTTTTTTTCCATTCTAAGATTTTACAGGAACTGTAGAAAAGGGAAATATGTGGAGTTTGTGTTTTACATTAATGATTTGTCTGTTGATACTGAACCTTCACATTCACAATTTAAGTTAGTCATAGAAGGAACAATTTGTAGAAAAATGAATTATTAATAAAACTTGTTTGTCTAGGTAATGTTACTCACGCAGAAAAGCTTGGAGCATACTGAGAAACCACAGGGTATGCGCCGTCTTCTCCTTCACCATTCGAGTTGAATCTAACGCATTTAGCTTTTCCACCAAAAACTGGATCTGATTCAAAATTTCTGTAGACGAGGTACCAAGCCTCTTCAAGGGGAAAGATCTGAAAATTTGAAACATGGTCAGAACACACTCAGTTGTAATATTAACCATTTCTTTTCTAGTTTTTGCAACTTCTGATGAAATCTACAGTATAGGATAAGATAGAAAGTGTACCGAAGCTTCATCCTGATACACTTGGAGCGCTGGATTTTGATCTAGGTATGTTGTACCAGCACTAGAATAAAGCAGGTTTAAAAAAGCCACAATTCCGAAAAGAGCGAAAGACATATTTTTGTATGGGTGATATTAAATTTTCTACACTCAATCCTTGTTTACGTTTTCTGAGTTCTCTCGCCAAAGCCACTTTGACTTATATAGAAACCCTAAGCTTCCTCATTTAACCGGCATGTGCAGGACATCCGGTTGTCGGAGTACCCGAATGGCAATCATTTCATTATTTTAGGTTGTTATGTTTTTGATGATATATTAATTGCTTTGCGACGGACGTGACTAGGTTTTCTTTTCATGGTCGCATGTGTGCACCATTTATCTGAAATTAAGGTCATTCCGAAGTTCTCTTTTTTTACAGTGAACTGTCAGAAATCGAGCTAAGCATAAAAAAAAAATTTCGTTTTGATATTTTTTTTTGTTTTTGTTAAATGCCTCATGCGCAGCTAAGACTCCCCAAAATTGAATTTTAGTAGCTTAGTTAAAGGGATTTCCCTGCAAAAAACGCAACTTTTAAGTACATATACCGACGTGCGGAGTAAAATGAAAACAAAATATAACAACACCCTATTATAACGTACAGTGTTTGTAACTAATGTAATAAAAAGAGAAATATTATACTGGAAACACAGTATCACGCCTGCATTTTAATGTCTAGATTCTGTTTTTCTAAAACTTCACATTTAATGAATATTTTTATAGCGGAAATAGATGCACCTTTCTTTTAGTGTTTCCTGTGTGTTTGCGTGTTTTTCTCAGTAAAACGTATTTATTTCGGGAGAAGAAAAAAAAAGCTACTAGACTTTATTTATATCAGCTTCTACGTGTCCTTACTCCGTCTTTCATGTACTGGTGGATGGAGATACGAGTCTCAGAGTTTGCAGGCACAATGTAAAAAAAGCTCAAACAAAGAAAGCAGAACCTGTGTTTGAAGGCAATACCAGGTAGGGCAGATCTGGCGTCGACGGCGTAGTGTGTTCGTTAAAGGCTAGTGTCCTTTCTGGGCATACGCTAGAAGTTCATCCACATCCCGCTATTTGTATAAATGTTCTTTGAGGATGAGTAGATTCTTTGAGGATGAGAGACCCTAACAAACGAAACAATCGCCACATATATTATGTTCAAATAAGCCAAGAAATGTTCAAACTTTTCCTTGTTTAAAACTTTGACGCCGGGTAACTATTATAAGCGGATGTGCATCCTGATATTGGAGGCAGTGGAAAGGTTGAGGTATTATTGGCATCAGTACTTCTTTCCGTACATAACTGCAAACTAACGTGAGATAGACTGTGCCGTGAATCTATTTGTTTGACTTTCAGAACGAAAGATGTGGTCGCTGAATATCTTACACCAAAATCGCGTGCCTGAATGTGCCATGATTGACGACAACGCCTTAGAATTGATGGCAGGCATTCATGAAAGCCAAGACGGCTGTAAGCGACAACATTTCCTCTCAAGTCTTGAAATTACACAAGACTCGTTAATTCAGGTTTCTTCGAAATTACATTTTTTTTCTAGTCCAATTAAAACACAGTGCAATAGGGGCTGGAAGAAGACACTATATACAGTGTACGGGCCTAAGGACTAGGACATTTGGCACGAATTGCGAAATTCAAATTCCAAACGTACCCACCTGAAATAGAGCACGCGAATTTAGTTTCACCAGAACCTTTATGTCTGTATTTTTAAAACTCAATTCGCTGCTAGCAAAATATTAAAAATAAACCAAAATCGATGGCCGTGCATTCCGTTATTTCCTATACCAGCCTTTTTGTCGTCTGCACCCAGGCTCATAAGTTCGCTCCTGGGTGGCTTGCTGAACCCAAAAACGCTAAATAACAATAGAAGAAGCTGGTTATTATGGAGATAATCACGACAATATTTAGTTAAAAAAATATATTAACGATGACCACTTGGGAACAAGCTCACGAACCAGTGTGCAGACGACGAACATCCGGTATAGGGCATATGAAATACACGACAGGCTTTTTTAATTTTAGTATTTTACTCACTTCTAACATCAGCTCTGAAAAAAATAGAAAACAAAGGTCTCTCCAGGCATCTCAAAATGTTGTGGATAATAAAATCCGCATAGCACAGTGGGCTTGGTATACCCCAAACACACCAACGAATATAAGTTATTCTAAACTTGTGTGGCAGCGAATGTTGTTTAGGTGGAATGCCGGGTCTTTGAAAAAGTGTGATGGTTAGATTGTGCCAGCGCATGGATTACATATATTGTGAGGTAATGATGTGCAGGTTTCATGAAACTATTGAGCAATTGTAGATGATGATCAGTGCCGCAGTGCCACTGGCGCACGTCGGCTTCTTTCGTAACAATGTTAATATCAGTGAAATATTAGTAACTGTCCCAAAATAATATCGGGGCTATAAAAAAGAGCACCGGTGGTGATGTAGTGTGTACCTTGTATTCAAGAAGAGAAAAATTGTGTTTGTTAAAGGGAAAGTCCATAGTGGTCCTTAACTCCTTGTCTCTGTAGCATCAAAATATTATTTTAACGATGGTGGCCACCCATATGCCGAGAAAGATGAGAACATTTTTGTATAGTCAACGTGAGGATGCTCTACATTTCGCAGCACTGGAATTGGACACCAACTTAGTTTTAACATAGACTTCAGATATAAAACTCAGATATACATAAATATGTACCACACAAAAGCATTAAAATCTTTAAAAAAAGAACGCATAAAGTTATACGGAGTCCAGCAGTCACTATACGAGTCCTTTGACTAAGCTGTTCATTTCGCCATATTTTTTTATTTCCCGAGAGGCCCGAAAATTTGCCTTTTAGTAATTTAGGTATATGCATTTTTATTCTATTCAGTTGTCTGAAACCTTTTATTACGCTACTAAAGCATGGAATACAAGAGGGTCTGAGAATGTCGCCTCATGCAGGAATATTCCAACCAAACCGCAGGTATCACTCTCTTTGAAAAGATGAAGAAATCATAAAATGCTTCTTACCAAAACCCTCTAATCGCATAAATGTGTCCGTCTGCTTGTGTATTTACCCGCTAAATATTGCGGGAAAATTCACGTCACTTCATTTCACGTAACACGTGTTACCAAACACGAAACACAAAGGAAACCGAGACAAATAAGAAAATATTCCACACTCCCGCCGTAAATACACTGAGGAACATTTTGATTTCCCTTGATTTCCCCCTAGTATGAAGCCTGGTATATTTTGTATCTTTTACAAAATAGTTAAAAAAATGTAATGCAATTTTATCGCAGACTGTTGAGTATAACTATTAGAAAGCAAATTTTATGAATTTATGAGTTTCATTTCCCTTTTTGTGCATAAAGAATTGAAAGTTTGAGCATACGGTACCATGTTTGCATTGTCACTGCAAATGTTTTATCGACATGATCAAACATAAAATGGAAATATTCGTTTTTGGAATTATCACTCACACATGAATACCTTATCAAAGTGATAAAGACGACTAGTTTTTTTATACTTTTCTTAGTAAAAATGCATTATAATTTGTTATTGCTAATGTTGGGACGACATACATAGTAATGTTGTGCAGCAATCACGCTGAAACTAAATAGCTCCGAGCGAGCGGGCGTTCTGCCCCCTTCAATCAAACCACGCTGAGAATAAGCGGAGTATAAGAGTAGTTTCTGTTATACTCCGCGGAGTATAAGAGCAGTTGTTCGTTGCGTTGATGGGCTCCCCTGTCTCCTTCACGTGGACGAGTCCTGACGTGAGCAATAGCACGAAGGAAAACAGCTAGGATAATGCTCCTTTGAAAGCAAACGCTCGCTCGCTTGGAGCTACAGTCATTACTCGATCTAACGAACTCGAAGGGAGCCGGGAATTACTTCGTTAAATCGGGAACTTCGTAAAATCGAGAAAGAAATTTTTCTGACATTTCGCTCGGTTAATACGAAGTCTTAACGCAGCGGCATCGTGAGAACTACCATGGTATCGATTTTACGTGTCCTCGCACTGAAATGTTTAACAATGCACGGAAAAGTCCGCGAAGGGACACTGCTTGTGCGTGCTAAAAGGAAAACAAGAAAACCTCGGAACTCAGAAGAGATTTATTTTTTAGTGAAGAAGCTCGTTAGCTTCGCCATGCATGCTCTTTGTCAGGAGTCGACGTACGGACTTCTCGTAGGTCGCGAGCGCATTCAACGCGTCCTCTATTCCCTCGTCAGGTCCAGCAAACCGAATAACAGGCTTAAGTTGAGCTGGGCACCTTGCAGCCCATTGCCGCACGTGCGGGTGCCGGCAAGAAAAGAAACGTGAGAAACTAAAGGGGATATGGTTCACCATCGTACCAGTAGTATAAAATAAACCAGTTTCTAATTGCAATGTGTGTGAAGTGCTAAATCCGTTTTACAGTTCGATTTTGTGTGACTAGCTTCCAGGGAGAGGACTCTGCTTAGCTTCAATGAGTGAGCACTCTTGTGTGCATTTGCTCTATGTAGTGTTATCGCTCTTGCGGTATAGCCGAAGGCGCGCGTGGCTATCATTTATCACGCTCTACTGTCTGCTTCGATATGACTAGTCGTAGCCGGTGCTGCGCACGGCTTTTGTCATGTGACCGGACATATGTGTGTATAAGTGGGTGTGGCAATAAACGGTGCACTGCTTGGTCTGGGCCCCAAGTGGAAATCTTGCGTTGATCCCGGAAGCAAACGCGACACTCTACCAGATGGCTTGCCCTTTTGAGGTCGAACAGGGATATTCATTAGCATTATTTAAGAAATATCTAGAACGTAGAAATACTGTCCTGCTAAAATACATTTTAATGCAGTCTAGAAACGCATTTGAAGTACATTTTGTTCGCAAGTCAAGTGCATCCAAAAATATATTTCAAATGTATTTGGAGATATACATTTCTAATGTCTGCCCAAAATCAAAATATACGTGTGATAAATGCATTTTATGTATATATAAAATATAGTCACTTTTTACCAAGAAATCTCCCAAGTGCGGGACCCCTGACGTCGACAGCACTCTCCCAAGCTCCGACCTGACACTCCAAGGCCCCCTGGAATTCTCACCCTCTATACCCGTTTTCACCTGAAGACAAAGTGATGTTTTCCACATTGTTCTTGCGCCACGCGGAATAGTTCTTACAAAATATGGTTGTCGGAGGAAGAAGCAATATTTTTGTCATTTGAAACGTTTACGTTTCGAAAAGATGACATATACATAATGTCAAATGCTCCGCCACATATCTTAATTCTCTACACAAAGGGATTAACTAGTAATGCACCGCGACGAGCTGGACATTTTTCTACTACGTTCTTTGATGTGAAAACGAGTATAGTAACTTCTGCACGGACATGGGCGGCTTGAATGAAGGTTTGTTCCTTGTCTTTCTCTCTCTCCATGCGTGTGAGCAATTATGTTTCACTTTAAGGGATAGCGAAGCCGAAGCTGCATACAAGAGCGAGTTTCCCTGAGCGACTCTCGCACCAATCTCGCACTGCACAGGCTCACGTGCTTGGCAGGGACACTGAAAGCTCTAAGCTCGCTCTTGTACCCACTACTACACTGCAACTTATAATGAAACGGAGTATAAAAATACTAGTGGGGAGCATAATGACGCACGTTTGAAACACGACTTACAAATATTCTAGAATGCTGGCCTAGAGCGCCGCTCAAAACTTGAGAGCGACGGGCCAATATACCTATTGCTATATTACGCAAGGATCAAGGAGAATGCAGGGATTGGTGTTCCACGCGCCAAACACGCACGCCTTCCTCGTACAAGAGATTGGAAGTAAATAACCAAAATAAAGCATCGACGGGAACGCGCGTGCAAGAGCCATTTGTTTCTATTTGCTTTAGAAAAGTTACTACTGCTGACGCCAGCACGTGCGGCGCGTGGAACACCAATCCCTGCATTCTCCTTGATGCTTGGATAATACAGCAACTGGTCTATCGACCTATTGC
The DNA here is from genome assembly GCA_037355805.1 of Ixodes ricinus. Taxonomy (NCBI): domain Eukaryota; kingdom Metazoa; phylum Arthropoda; class Arachnida; order Ixodida; family Ixodidae; genus Ixodes; species Ixodes ricinus. The sequence continues at coordinate 89,232 of JAZHYW010003253.1, forward strand.
TATATTACCCAAGCATCAATGAGAATGCTGGGATTGGTGTTCCACGCGCCGCACGTGCGGGCCTAAGCAGTAGGAACTTTTCTAAAGCAAACACCTAAAACAAATGGCATCTTGCACGCGCGTTCGTCAACACTTTATTTTGGGTATTTATTTCGAATCATTTATACGGGGAAGGCGTGCGCGTGTGGCGCGTGGAACACCAATCCCTGCATTCTCCTTGACGCTTGGGTAATATAGCAAATGGTCTATTGAATAGGGACTCCGTGTTCCCAACTTTTCACGGCGCGCACGTGCGCTTCCGTGATGCGCGCTCAACTGGTTGCACGCGCTCGTATTGCGCGCTCTAATGGCACGCGCTCTCGTGTTGCTGCGATCTCCCGACCGCTTTCTGTCATCGTAAGCTACATAATGCTATCCTACCGCCGTGTCTTTTACAGGCAGGATGCTAATATATGTTCTGTTTCTCTTGTGATTCAAGTCGATTCAACGATGTGTACAAGCCACCTGCAACATTTCTTTCTTTTTTTAATTTGCCACACATGTGTTTAGACGACAGCGACATGACGGTCAACATACCTGATGGATCTTTTTTGGTCTCAGGTCGATGCACTGCTCTAATAAAAAAAACTAATTTGATTGCCCGACATCAGTTACAGAATAGTCAACGCGGTTCGGGAGCCATTTAATCTTCTTTCTTCACATCGTAGTCTACAGCTTGTGATCAAGCGGCCGAGGTCATGGCAGCTCCGATGCTTTTGTCGCGTGCTTGTTCCCTTTTTCTGGTGTCCTCGCACGCTCTGAATAGTTCCAACAATACCTATACGGATGTGCGTCATTGGTTTGTTTTTCAGTAACTCGGTTGAGCTGTGTGTTGTTCCCCTTTGAAGTAGAGGAGTACGTGTCTCTACGTGGGAGTATTTTCCGCTCGTAAATGATGATTTTAACAGAATACCAAAAGAAAATCGATTGTTATCGTTTTTATTAAAGAGGGGCTTCGGTATTTTCAGCCACTTTTACAACAGTCTATCAAGAATACCTTTTCGAAAAGAAATTAACACGCATGATCTAAACTTAAACCCTGGAAAACAGGCAGAAAAAAAAGTCCACCTAGTATTTCCAAATAAACATTAGTGTTTTTCCGACAAACTTAACATCTTTTTGTGTTTCTTCCGAAAAAATGGCTGTTTTCCAAGTTAGTGTGTACTAGCAGTATTCAAGTCATGTTATCATTCATTCTAGTGGTCGAAAATCTGCCATAGTGTATTTTTACCAGTTACAAATAGATTAAGCTGAGTCGTGAAAGTTATTAGGTCGTCATCTTTACGTACTCTAAACGACCTTGCGGTCAGTGTGATTTAGCGCTCGCGAGGTCGTTGACGTGTCCTGTCAGCAAACATTGGAACGTATTTTGAGCTGATTTGTATATAAATCTATAAATTTATTTGTCAAGTCTGTCAAATAAAGTTTTTACAGTAAAATGCGCTTATATCATTGGCAAAATGGAGGCTACATTAACTTAAAGGCAGAGATTCGTTAGTGGTATTGCTAAGCTATATCATACGAGATCCATGCATAATATTTATATTCTGCAGCGCATGTGAACGCCATCGAAAAATCATCACACATTTTTTTGGTCCAGCGGGCTTACTCGGCTATGTCTTATGAACAATCAAACATGTTCTGATCCTGACTGATAAACAATTAGGCGCTTCTGCTGGTATCTCACAGACCGTCAAAACGATTCTGGTCATGACCGATGGACCATTGAACCTTTAGACGTTGCCTGGTGAGACACTCAGTATGTCTCGATTGACCAGCAGACGTCAAAAAGACGGAAGGTGTTTGCCGTGACATTACATGGTGGTGGGAAGAACCTGGCAATCTTTGGTACGTTCTGGCAGTCCCCAGAGGGGCGCCAAAGATCTGACGTTGTACAAGTGTAAATGCCATCGAGTGGGGAAAGCTGACAGCGGGGTGGCTAGACAATGTAATGTTCAATTTGTTCAATTACCTGCAAAAGTAATTGTCTTAGGATACACGAAATGTCACAAAGACATCATCTTGTAAACCCATGTATATATTAGCAATCATAGCTTCGTTTTGAATTGCGTTCTGATTCGTTGGTGAAACAATTTATTGATCCACTTTGTAAGTCAAGTTCACCTTCTTAGGCTGAAAATGCGCTGAAATAGTGTTTTGCCTAATCGGAAATGTATTTACTAGGCGGACGTGCAGTGTAAAGTAAATCTTTGGGAGAAAAACCGTTTACAATGCCGCAAATGTTTTAATACGAGGCTTACCACATTATAGGCCCGACGAGGCTTAGTGCTTTGCCCTCTAAGCCTCGTCGGTGTAGATAGCGAGATGTCGGACACCGCAAACGTTGCATGTTGTGGAATCTCCAAAGTAGCGAGTGGATGAAGCGAATTTTCTCTTGCATTTTGTTTTTGTGTTTTTGTAATTCAACGTTCGATGAGTTTTACACCGCAATATCAGCATGCCATAACCAAAATATAAGCTTTGCTTTCAGAGGAAGTATACATAGTAGGGGTGCAGAAGAGCTGGTGAATATTAACCCTGTTGAAATAACCTGCGACAACGTGATATTCTTTTCGCCTTCTCTTGGGCACTGCGAGAAGGTGCCTAAGATGACCAGGTTCTTCTCCTTACCAAATGATGTCATAAAAAGCACCCTCGGCCTTTTTGACGTTCTGGTTGTCGTTGAAGATATCTTGATGGTTTAACCCAGGCAACATCTAAAGGTTTCAATGGTTCGTCAGTCAGCACAAGAAATCTTTTGACGGTCCGAGAGATACCAGCAGATACCATAAAAAGGGTATGTTGCGCCATGAAGAAGGTCTGCTGGCAATCAAGAAGGTGTGATGGGCCGTCAAGATGGTGTGATGGGCCATGAAAAAGGTCTGATATGCCATAGAAAAAGTATGATAGGCCAAAACTAAATACTTGTGATCTCTTTGATCGTGTTTACACGCTCTGAAAAAAGTTTTATTTTGCAGAAATTTCGTCCGACGTCGCCCGGCAATTCCACTAGCGATTCTCTAACTTCAAGATAATGTAGCCCCCGTTTCGTCTAAAATATGAACACATTTCACTGTGTGAACTTTATTTGGAAGATTTCGAAAACGCATTCCCAGATTTATATGCAAACCAGGTGTAGCATGTTGCAATTTGTGCTGCTGTGATAACTCAACGACACCGCGAGTGCTAACTCTTACTGACCGCCATTTCGTTGAGCGTAAGCGGAGAGAACGACCCGGTAACTTTCACCACTCAAGTTAACTGTTTATGATTCGTAAAAAGAAACAGTCGCATCTGTTCGACAACCAAAAAAAAATGATAACATGACTGGAATGCTGCTAAAACACACTAAAGCCGAAACAAGCTAATATCTCTGAAAAAAAACACACCAAAAGACCCGGGAGAAACGCCAATTTGGCAACACTAGGTGGTATTTCATCTCCCTGACTGCTTACCAGGCTTTAAGTTTAGAAGGTACGTGTTAATTTCATTTGTCAAATTGAATACTTTATAGACTGCTTCCAAAAGTGACTAAAAATACGTAGGCGACCTTTTAATAAACATGATAACCATCGATTATTTTTGGTATGCTGTTAAATTCATCATGGATGAGTAGAAAATTATGCCACATAGAGACACAGACTCCTCTACATCGAAAGGGAACAATACACAGCTGAACCGAGTAACTAAAAAACTAACGAACGACGCACCATCCGTAAGGTATGTTGACCGTCATAGCGCTGTTTCCTGAGCACACGTGTGGCAAATTTAAAAAGAAAAAGTTGGAGGTGGTTTCTACAGGTTGTTGAATCGGCCTAAAGCACAAGGGAAGCGACAGAACATATACTAGCCTCCTGCCTGCAAAAACGCAGCAGTAGAAAAACATAAAGTACTTCACGATGCGAGAGCGCGGACGGGAGAGCCTGCAACACAAAAGCGTATAACCACCTGAGCGCTCGTCACGGAAGCGCAACTGCGCGCCACCAAGAAGTTCAAAGGAGTCTCTACTTAATTAACCCGTCGCTCTCAAATTTTGAGCAGCGCTCGAGGCGAGCAAACCAAAATAGACGACGGAAAAAAAATAATAAAGGACGCTGTGCGAAGAAAAAAATTCTGTAGGCAATTGTATTGGTCAGGCTTAGGCACAGTTAGAAAGCAATTAAAAATATTCTTAGATATATTATGCCCATTTTTTGTGTGTTTGAACTACAAACAAGAGTCCCGGTCCTGATTGCAAGTGTTTAACACGATTGTCAAATACTTTCCCTTTCTTGGTCTTCTCTGCAGTTTGGTTGTTGTTGTTTTTTCCCAATGATGCGTCGGCCTCCAATGGCAAATATCGGTGGTTTTACCACCGATATTTGGGGACGAGACTGGTCCCGACTGGGCGGCAGAAGGGCGAGAACGCACGTCGAGGCGAAGGCGAGCGGCAACCTCGGTGTGGAGTAGGCATCGGGGACAGGGGTCGTCGGAGGTAATCCTCGATGTCCCTAGGGCCGCTCCCCAAGACGGGGTCGAGGGTCGCTCGCCGCAAAACCTCACAGGCCCATTTGTCGGTACGGGCACCTCCGCTAGACGTGATCAGCATCGCCGCAGTGATAGCACAGCGGTCGTCGATTGGCCGTGCGCCACACATCCGTCTTCCTAGGCGCTGGTTGTTCGGTGAGGACTTGCCGCGGCTACCTTTCCTGGCGTCGGAGATTCTGCCGCGCTGGTAGGTAACGTCGAGGTGGCGTCGAATGCTCTCGGGCAGCTGGTGCCGGTCTCTCAGCTACTGCGGCTTAGGTCAGAGAGGGCTAGTCTGGTGCTGCCACGTTGACGGGAGCTCCTTGCTGGAAGGCTCGCTGAACATTTTCTCAGACAACCTCGGCGATGGAAATTGAGGCGGGGCGACCAGCAGCGGGTATAATTTTCCAGAGCTCTTCCCTGACGACGTCCCGGACAATTTCTCGCAGGTTGTCAACACTGAGGCCGCCCTGGTCGAATTAGAGAGATGACAACGTCAAAGAAACAGGCGTGTCGCTAGTCGGCTGTTATGAATGGCTCGGACCGACAATGCACGCTCGATGTTCGTTGCCTCGGCAACAAATGCGTAGACAGTAGTTGGTGGGTCCCGGAAAAGGCCGCCGAAGATGTCGCCCTTCACGTCTCTCTTTAGAATACGCAGCTTTTCTCGTCGGTAGGTCTCTAGAACATTCGGCCTAGAACGTTCGGCGCGTAAAACATTCGTAACTCGATCAGACAAGAAACTTCTCGAATTTGCGAGAACGCCAAGTAGAAATACTAAACAAAAGAACATTCCGCTGCCTGGAATCGAACCCAGATCTTCTGCGCGGCAGCCAAGCACGGTAACCATTTGGCCGCGTGGCAATGTGTGCTTTTCTGATCCATATCTGTATCATAGCAACACAAACGTTTGATGGCTCGCAATAATGAAATTTGCGACCAAACGTTACTTTCTATGTAATATTAAGAAATCTTTCTGGAATTTGGACAGGCCGTGGTGACGATAATTCACCAGAGCTTAGTTGTATGGACTGTACTGCTAATGTGGTATGTTGACTAGAACCAATTCTCTCTCAGATTATCTGGCCTTTTTATACTGGAGCGTCGAGAGCAGCAGAAGTAGGGTAAGTCATCATGCGCGGCTCTCAGCAGCGTAGGGTGCGCACCTTTTTGTTCGCTGCGCTCGAAGTTGGAGTAGAGACGCTTATAAGCAGCACAGTATGGTCGTCGCCATAACCGATCTTCAGTTTTGGTTTCCACTTATTTCGTTTCTTCACTTCATCATTAACATAGCAGGCAAGGTTATTGCCTTTAGGTTCTTTTGTGTACTTCGCCCCCGCATTGGTGTTTTTGTAGGCTCGTGAAAGCCAGTTTTAGTGGCTCGGGCTCTCGGCGAGACAAGGGAAGGTCAGCAATGGCGGCTGTAATCTGGCGAGAGTTTTAAGCGTCTACAAACGAGCCTTAAACATCCCAAGAAATTTGATATTGCATTCATGCCCACCCAATTTATCTTGTAAAAATTGTAACATGCCCTAATAAAAAATTAAATTCTCGTTTTTGACAGCTAGTGGGGACCTTGCATTTTGTGATATTGTAATTTTTTGGGTGCTTAGAGCCCGCCAATTAAGTAATCGTCGTCATTTTAAGAATCTGCGATTTGGCTCAGCTCGAACGGTCAAGGCACAGTTGAAGGCATCACGTCGAAAGTATAGTCGGTGTAACGTTAAGTTGTCAAAAAATGCTCTTCCCACTTTTTCCCACTTGAGCAAAACGAATGGTGGAAAGGAGACCTCATTTTGAGCGTTCTCTCTAATAAAGTAGAAAGAGGTGGGAGGACTTTCTCCCCAACTCCTCACCTGCCACCAAGCATTGAACCACTGGCGTCTGAGTCATGCTCTTTCTAAGTGATTATAATGAAGACATGAGTCATGGGAATAATTGTTGTTTTTTGCATCGAATGATTAGGACGACGCAGGTTAAATTATATTTTGGGTTCCAAGATTTTTTATAAACGAAGGAAGCACTAAAGACCCAGGGACAGGGTATTATTTTAGAACGATTGAAAACCTTAAAGAGACACTGAGGCCCCCAAAAACGTTCATATATTTTTTTTTTTGCCGGGCGATCTATTACGGTGTCAGAAGACTACCCAATCATTATCTTGCAAAAGGGTCACGTATATTTTGTAATAAAGTAAACAAAAACACAACTGCTCAATACCAAAACCGCTACCGAACTGGGGAGGAAGAAGACATAGAGATGAGAAAGTTACCGGAAATCACGTGGCCGGGCAACTTTTTTTTTTTCAATCAACGTATTTGCACTTTTTTAGAAGACCCAAAAAAGGGTATCATAATTTTTTTTAATTTTTTTTCGTGTTAAAAGCGTTCTTTCGATAACCGACGACTTTGATTATCTTTGGTGGCTGTGTCTAAACCATGGAAAACGGCACGTGACCATGGAGAAGAGAGTAAACTCGACTCAAACCGGCCAGTTTTGAATCGGCGGTTTTCAAGTGAAAAAAAAACGAATTTTGAGCCGCAATTTGTGTTCTAGGTGGTTGGGCGATCATATCATGCACATATAAACACCTTGGCTAGCATGAATACCCTGTCAGTGTCTTTTTAGGTACAAACAAACCTTGGGTTCCAGAGAAGGCAGCACGCCGGAGACGCATCTAACTTGGCAGAAGCTTGTCAATCCTTAGGGGCCTAGGATTGGCCCAAACCAGTTTAGCGTATTAGATCAATAGTTAGTGTCAATGCACTTTTATATGGCGTTTTAGAGCGCAGCTCTTAGGCGCCCGTTTCCGTGTTTTGCGGCGTCGGCGTAACCGCACTAAATTTAGCGGGAGAATAGACGTCACGTGACCTCAACACCCATTCAATTCCCCGCTAAACTTAGCGGGGAAGTTCAGTTTCTGCAATTTAGCGGGGAATTGAATTGGTGTTGAGGTGACGTGACGTCGATTTTCCCTCTAAATCTAGCGGAGAATCTGAATTTGTTCAAATGTGACGTAACGCCAAGTCATGTGACGTCATTTTCTACGATACACTTAGCGGAGAAACTGAATTGGAGGAAGAGGGAGAGGAGGAAATGCAGGAGGAGGAGAAGGAGAAGAGGAGGGGAGGAGGAGATGATACGTAGGAGGAGAAGGGGCATAGCCCTCTTCACCGTACCCTTCCTCCTTCTCCTCAAGGACTATACGCTCTAATTTTGCATTACAGAGATTTGTAAACGTCTTTTATTTGAATAGCTTTTCTCTGGCTCGCCTCATAATTGCCATAGCGCCAGACATGAGACAAATATGACATGTATCAACCGAAGAGCTATTGCAGTGTAGCCTAAATATTACATTGGTTGAAAATCTGGGCCGAAAGTTGCGTCATGAAAACGAATCAACGAATCGTGAAGCCTAACTCTGTCATTTGTTTCCCAGTTTAGGCACAAGACGCCACGTGAAAAAAACTATCAGCAGTGACGCCTAAATTTAGCACTTGTTTGCGGAATCAGGGCAATTTTATGTCCAGACTCTGGGCAAACAACGCCAAATACTGCTCTGCCTTTGTATTTTCTGGCTTTTTAAGACCCGAAATTTCCAGAAGAAAAACACAATTTGTCTCAAAGCTACCTCAATATGGAAGCCTCCATCAAACTTTGAGAATTTCGAGCAAAAACCTAGCCTGACAAAAAATAATCTGGAGAACATTTCAACCCGGTGCCTTCGAGATGGGTTACGGGTCTTTGTTTTAAGAAAAAATAATTAAATAAACATTTCCAAGTTTGACTTACTGATTTCTACTAGGGGGCTTAATGGCGCATAGAGCAAACAGGTATGATGAAACCGGAAATATTGTTCCGGGGGTGAGCGCTTGACAAGTTTTTCGCCTCTTCTGGGTGCTCATTTGATCAGCGTTCAGGGCGCTGGCTTTTTTCTTGTCATCTGGAAAGAGCCTGCTTGCTTCCCAGTAACAGCTCATGCCGACTCGAAAAATATCTTGGGAAGCTATTTGATGTGACAATTTTGAGATTCTAGCTGGTCAAGTCTGCATATATTTTATACCTTAAGCCTTATACTCTGGATTTCGTTCAGAACATGATTATTAAACCTCAATCAAAGCCACAAAGAAACATCGAACTAAACATCGATTAAATGCACTAGGAAGCCAAGCTGACGCTCGACTTCCGGGACAGGCATTTCACTTTCTGTGGCTAACAAGCTCCAGCCTCGCAGAGCAGCTGTGTGACATCCAGGCTCCTTTAATAAAAATGTGACTTCATCATGCTGGCAAAAACGTGAAATCGCAGAATATGTAATAGGCTTTGCTGAGAAAGGATAGAAGAGCACCGCCTAGCCAAGATGGCGCGGCATGACAGGAAAGGCCGTGAGGCGCGCGACATGCGTTCGCGCTAGTGGTGCAAAACTATCGATAGTACTTTCGATAGTATCGATAGTCACCAGAAATCTGACTATCGATAGTAAAAAAACTATCGATAGTACTATCGATAGTCGACTATCGAAAAACTATCGATAGTACTATCGATAGTCGACTATCGAAAAACTATGGATAGTACTACCGATAGTCGATCTATCGAAGAACTATCGATAGTCGACTATCAGAAAACTATCGATAGCACTATCGATAGTCGACTATCGTAAACCTATGGATAGTACTGTCGACGGTTTACTATCGATAGTTTTGCGACACTAGAGTTTGCGTCGCTCCCTCTTCTCTCTTTCTCACTTTATTTTTTCTAATGGGATACCCAACTAGGCCAAGCGCTTAAGGCCCTGTCACACTGAGGCAACACGACGGCAACAGCAACACAACACGTTGTCCGACAGTCGGGCAACTTGTTGCTCGCTCCCCGCGCTGTCCTACAAACCTGTCACATCACGGCAACAGCAGCACAACATGGACGACAACTAAAATGTTGCCTCGGCATGACAGCTTTCGGCAACAAAAAGAGCAGCAACTTGTGTTGGACAACGTGTGTTGCCTTGATGGCTGGCTCAGCGAATTTGGCGCCGGCAGCACGACAACATAGATAGCTTCGATGGTAGAGCTAGTCCCCTATCAATAAAGTCTTACTACAACAAAAGGCTTGGAAAACGTTATTTAACAATATTTAGGGCTGGCGTGCAGCTAAAATATTTTCGATTAATATCTTTGCTGCGCAGTTACGGAAAGCGATCGTCGAAATGGTCACAGCTAGGGTCGTGAACGTTCAGACTGGTGTTGATATTAGAACCGTCGAGAGACAAGCTCCAGACTCGCAGAGCAACTATGTGACGTCCAGGCTCCCTTAATAAATATGTGACTTGATCATGCTGGCAAAAACGTGAAAGCGTAGAATATGTAATAGGCTTTGCTGAGAAGGATAGAAGAGCACCACCTAGCCAAGATGGCGCGGCATGACAGGAAAGGCCGTGAAGCGCGCGACTTTGCGTTCGCGCACCAAGCCAATTAAATTGCGTCTGTGTGCGCTGGCAATCGACTCTGGGTAGCTCAGTCGGCAACGCACTTGGCTCACTCTCTTTCAAATCCTGACACTGGACTAAAGTATTTTTATATGGTTCCCTATCGCCGTAACGCTTTTCGGTGTGGGCTCTTTGTTACAGCCGGCTTTTATAACTGGTCGGTACAGCCGGCTGCTATATTCAAAAGTTACAAAACTTCATAAAAATTGACCTAAAACAAATTCTCTTTACCAAAATCAATCGAATCACGCGTGAACTCGTCTGAAAGACACTGCGGGGGATTTAGGACAACTTGAATAGGGTATTTTAATGACTTTTAATGATATCTGATTTGGTGAACATAGCTCGACCGAATTCCTTCAGGTGTGCAAAACAGAAATACATACTGTAAAAAGTGTTTTCGCACCTAAGCTTCTTGATTATTGCCAAATTGTCGTTTCTTTCGACAGCATACTAGTACATTTGTTTCAGTATACTTCGGACAGAAGAAATCGTAGCGCCAATAATAAAACCACTTTACCCAAGTTAAGTATGGGAATAGTGGGCACGGCGAAAGCGCAGGGAACAGAGCACTCATCATGTGTCCTCTCGAACTGTTACAGACCCTGCTGCTATCTTTTGCCGGTGCATTGGCTTCGCGACCACAGTTTGCTGACCCTGCATATCACCTAACGTCATCGAGCTGCTGCAGTCATGCTGACAGCGGCCATTTCATCGAATTCTTCCTGGACTACCACGTGATCACCGGAGGTGGGACGTCATCAGCCTGGACCCCTATAAGACCATCGCCTCACACGACCATCTTCAGTGGGCACGGCGAAAGCGCAGGGAACAGAGCACTCATCATGTGTCCTCTCGAACTGTTACAGGTTAGTTACGCATGCTCGTGTAGAAGTGATGATAAATGCCTTGTTGTTGTGCCCTGCCCACGTACTTTGCTAGTCATTGCATCTGATTGTTTCCATGTGTGCAAATTATTACTATGCGGGGACGTGGAAGAAAACCCGGGCCCAACAGTTGAAGAAATGTTCGAGTCACTTTTAGAAGGTCAAAAGGCCATACGGAATGATTTGGCCGAAGTTAAGAAAAGGCTAGAAGTGACAGAATCAACTGTGAGCAATATTGGTGTGCGGATAAATCAGCTTGAGAGCAATGTTAAAGAAATGTCCGAGAAAACTGAGACCGTGGATAACTTAAATCAATGCGTCATGAGGATGCAGGAGGCCATGAGATTGCAGAACCTAAAGTTAGTCGCGCTGGAGGACCGTGGCAGGAGAGCTAATTTGGTTGTTTTTGGAATTAAAGAGTCTCCTGAGGAAACGGAGGCGGTGCTGCGTCATAATGTGATCAAAGAAGTGTTCCTGGATAAACTGGCTGTAAGTTGTTCTTCCGTGGCAAGAATTCATCGGCTGGGGAGGCCTGCTAAAGATCGGCCGGTCATACTTTATTTCCAAGACTATCATGAAAAACAAGCAGTTCTGCGGAATAGTGGAAAACTGAAGGGAACGCGTATCTTTATTCAGAACGACTATTCTCCAGAAACACTCCGAAAACGAAAAGAACTTTGGCGGACCGCTAAAACCGATAAAGATCACGGTATGAAGGTTTCTCTGGTAAACGATAAACTTCGCATTAACGATGCGTACTACGTATGGGACGACGCTTCTAACACACGCATTCGAGTACAGGCGGCGAGTGGGAATGACACTTATAATAAAGACAACTCGGTAGAAGTGACGAGCAGGGACGACGCTTTTAATGAACACATCCCAGTGCAGGCGGGGAGTAGCACACCGTCTACCACCTAGCAGTTACAGTCCCCGTCGCATCAGTTACGTGTGCTTTCATTGAATGCCAGAAGCATTGTAAATAAAACTGATAGTCTTGAACTGTTGCTTCTTTCATATGATCCCCACTTAGTTGTTTTAACAGAAACTTGGCTCCACGACGGAATCCGTGACGATGAAATAATTCCCCCGGGTTATCAACTATTTAGGCGTGATCGTGGTTCGCGCGGTGGAGGCGTAGCAGTTATCGCAAAGTCCCATATCAATGTAACCTTACTTGATCAGATTGACGACCATGAAAGTTTGTTTTTGAATATATCATTGTGGGGTTTCACTGTTTTACTTTGTGCTGTTTATAGGCCTCCAAATGCGGCCGACTTGTTTCTCGATAACTTCTACGATCATCTTCTAGCCCAGCATGCGCACAATGTTATTGTAACAGGCGATTTTAATTTGTCCGCTATCGATTGGAATCAACTGGTCTATGGAATGTCCAATTGCAGTGATAGAATCTTAGACATTATGCTGGCTTTAAACCTTGATCAAATTGTTTGTGAGCACACTCGTGAAAATGCTCTTTTGGATCTCTTTTTGTTAGTCAAATGTTTCTCACTGGAGTGCTTAGTGTTGAACCTGGTATCTCAGATCATCGTTTGTTGTCTTTTTGTTGGACTGCTAGACACGTGGGAAGTACGCGGAATCGTTCTGTTGTGAATGTTAAAGACTATGAACGAGCTAATGATGTTGACATAATCGATTACCTCGATGATAAGTTAAATATTAACTCCGAGCAAAACGTTTCGGGCTTGTGGAAACATTTTAAGGAAGCTATAAAGTTTTCCATCGAACACTTTGTCCCTTCGAGGAAAGTACGTAATAAACGCCAAAACCCCTGGATAAGCAGAGAAATTATTCAGATTAAGCGTAAATTAAAGCGGCGTAGAAGGCAACATAACACTGTGTCAGAGTACTTCGAGGAACTTAAACAACAACTCGTGGCTAAGGTAAATTTAGCAAAAACACATTATTTTAATATCACGCTTCCTGAGTTCATTAAAAGCGACCCACAGAAATTTTGGCGTTATCTGGGATCAAAAAAGGAAGTGTTAACAAAAATTAAAGTCGATGGGAACTTTGTGACCGAGGGTAAGGAAATAGCGAAATTGTTTAACCAATATTTCCAAAGTGTATTTATTCCAAAAGATGGCAACGGGGCACCAGCCCCTCCTATAAATTCTCTCGAGGTCCCTGTAATTTCAGTCGAAGGTGTCTTGTAAATGTTGCGTAAACTGAAAGTAAAAAAGAGTTCTGGTCCAGACGGTCTACCCAATGCCTTTTTAAAACGTTATGCACTGCAATTAGCTGAATTTTTGACTAAGATTTTTCAAGTTTCCTTAATTACCGGAGAAGTGCCAAATGACTGGAATAGAGCCCGGTTGTACCGATTCACAAGAAAGGCGATAAGTTATTAGTGTCTAATTATAGGCCAATATCAATTACTTGTAGTTGCTGCAAGTTATTGGAACACGTCGTGGCCGGTTATATTAAAAGCTTCTTATCTGAAAAGGGTATCTTATCGCCTAAGCAGCATGGATTCAGGAAGGGAATGTCCACCGTCACGCAACTCGTTACGTCTGTTCATGAATTTCTCGCGATACTCGATGATTCAGGGCAATTGGATGTTCTTTTTTAGACTTCTGCAAGGCCTTTGATAAGGTGCCGCATGCAAAACTGCTTTATAAGCTCGAACGCATAGGACTTCCCTCTTACATTATTTTTTGGATAAGTGCCTACTTAAGAAATAGATCCCAATTCGTTGATGTTAACGGCCATGTCTCAAATGTTCTATCTGTCACTTCCGGCGTGCCCCAAGGAAGTGTGTTGGGACCATTACTATTTCTTATTTATATAAATGATCTAACCGAAGTAGTTTCTCCGTCTGTTTCCATAAGATTGTTTGCGGATGATTGTATTGTTTTTAAAGACATCAACACTGCTGACGACCATCTTGCACTTCAAGAGTGTATTGTCGAAATAGAGCACTGGTGTGAAGCTTGGGATATGGATTTGAATATTGAAAAAACTGTGCTTCTAAAAATTACACGAAAAAAACATATAAGCTCATTTGAATATCACCTTCACAACATTGCCATTCCTGAGGTCACTAGCTATAAATATTTAGGTGTTACCATTACTAATCGTTTAATTTGGTCTACGCACATCTCAAATATTTGCTCTAAAGCTTTCGCTAAACTGTGTTTTCTAAGACGAAAGCTCAAACACGTCCCCAGTAGTGTTAAGCTCCTCGCATACAATACGTTCATCAGGTCAAAACTCGAATACGCATCAGTCATTTGGGATCCCCACAATAAAAAAGATATCCACCAGCTTGAACTTGTACAAAGAAAGGCAGTTAGGTTTATATTTAGTAAATACAGTAGATTGGACTCGCCCACTGAACTTATGAGGGATAACCAAATACCACCTCTCGATACACGTCGGAAAATGAGTCGTATTTTATTTCTTTACAACATCCTGACATCCAAAGTAAGCTTAAATTCACTCCCATATCTCAATCAATTAAGTTCAAGAAAAACACGACACACTAGGGATCACGCACTACAGCCCATCTTCGCAAAAACAAATGCCTTTAAGCACAGTTTTTTTCCTCGCACTATTTCGGACTGGAACTTGCTACCAGAAACCATTATTCAGTCAGCCAATTTCATTCAGGCATTAGAACAGTATTTAATTCGATAATTCATTCCGCAGCAGTGGTCTTGTCTTCTTGTGTATTATTGTTTCTGTCATTTTTTCATGTGCACCCATATGTTGTATTTTGTGCCCCTCCTGCTTGGGCCAGAGAACTGGCCTGCAGTATTGTAAAATAAAAAATAAAATAAATAAATAAATACGAGTATTAAAATCTTGAGAAGACACGAACGAGCCAGACGGTGTAGTAAAAAATATTCATCAGAATAAAAAATATTTACCAGAACAAATTATCACTTAGGCAGTAAAATTTGATTTACGTATCAATGTCAGAAGGACGCATTTTTATGTTTCCTAAAACACATTCAACCAGTTCTGAGCCCATACAATCTGCTATATATTTCAAAAATTGAACAATATTATTACAAATAAAAAAATACGTGTTTGCATAAACGCTTCACATTTTCAAGCAAATATCTTCAACGGCTTTGCAGTTTGCCTTAATATCACCTTACACAGGTTGTGGAGCAAATAATTCAATTTTTGGATCAAATACTGTTAGTTTATTAATCAATGCAGGCAAGGGTATTATGAAACGTAAACATACGGTTCACATATAAACAATTGTTTGCTGTGAAACATCGACCCCTCTTTAATAAATAAGGTCTGCCTGATTAACACATATAAAAAGACATGCAACACGTGCGACTAAAGGCAACACCAATTTCATGTAAGAAAGTTCATTCGTAGGGAAATATATTTTTCTAGGGGAAAAACAACAAATATCCAAAAGTCTCTTCAGAATTTTTTTTTAAGTTTATGAATTGTTTATGTCTGGAAGCTCACGAGCTCTTGTTATATTTATAATATTTATAACTATATTTATATTGGTTAAAAACAATTAATATTGTAAAATAGTGATAGTGATGACTTTCGGAGAGGTTTTTGTGCGACTGCTCAGGGAGCAAGGCTGGATTCGAATGTCCCGGTCGCGCCACGAGCAGCCTGAGATCAGAGGTCATGATGATGATCATGGTGACGATGAAGACAATGAATATTTTTATGATGGTGTTTATCGTGACGATGAAAGAAGATGATGTCCTTGTGACAATATATCCGATCCTGAGGCTCATTCTTTCCCCTATACTGAGTGCAAAATAGAACATTCCTACAAATATGGTACTGGAGGTCGTTGGAACTCCATCCTGTTTAACTAACCATATGAGACCTCATTTCGCTGCAAAAACAACCATGTTCCTTGGTTTGGTCGTTATCCTTGCGCGTTTCCTGTTTGTCGAAAGCGCTTACGTGTGTAGGTGGTTTTAATTGTGTTTTATGTTATTCGATATAGTATGAATGTACAATAAAACATTGCAACCTTGTCTGTCCTTTTATACTGGGCTATTTGATAGCACACGCATGTTTTTTGTTTTTGTTTTGATAAGTTCTTTACCCTATGCTCCAACAGCTGCGAAGCTCGGCTGAAGTATTTTTGTATTGACAACTCATACATCTCCATTGTCCTGTTTCCCGCTATGTGCAGAATTAAGGTTAATCAACGTTGCTGGTCAATATTTTCATCGTTGTCAATGAGCTCTACTTGTTGGGGAGCCTCAGTACGCCTAACAATTTTGCTGGGACTTATGCCTTCGTTGGAAAAACTCCAGAAACACAGACCTTAGATGAGAATAGTTTTTAAGTGTCTGAGATGACAAAAAAGTCAAATAAGAACGTTACAGCGTTTATAAAATTCAAAATAGCTATACACCTGTCGAAGTAGGTCAGTAGGAATTCATCTTAGGAGGTACTTATCTCGCCGTTCTTCAGTCAGTCTGACAAATTCTTTGTTAATTTTATAGTTCCCAATTTTAGTTTTATTAAAGTGTTGGTAACAAATTAATCTGACGCCTTAAAACATATGATATAAAAAACTAAAACTAATGCTACTTCTAATAATTCCACAAAATGTTTTGCGTTATCCTGTCATCAAACTTAGTTTAGATCAAAACCGTTTCGTAATCTACAATTTCCACCTAAATTACTTTTTATGAAGGGGAAAGGACAATTTAGATAGGTAATAATTCCTGCTGTGGTCAGTCAAACATAACATAAGCATTTCTCTTGCAGATTATTATGACGGTTTCTCTAGATTTACACATTTTTGTTTCAAGCCATGAAGAAAATAACTGATGAGGGAATTTCCAGTCTTTATTGCCAGATGGGTATAATGATGTTATCCGGGATAACTCAACAATATTAACCATATTTAGTGTGCTTTCGTATTAACTTCTAAAAATGACACAAGTGAACACAGAAGGCCGCTATCTGAGAGGTCACGGTAAATTCAGTGCTTCGCGCATGTACCGTCGAGAAGGTCAAATTTGAAAACGCAGCGGCTCTCATTACGTTCCAATCGACTCTTGGGAACGAGGATGTGCATTTTCTTTCTGCAGAGATATAATGTAGGAACATGAGTAAAAATTGACTAGCAAACCCGCTCCAGATAAACATCGTATGTATGCCAAATGCATTATATCTGTGGAAAAGTGAAATCCTCTCTCAATCGAAATTAACGATAATATCAATGGTCCGCTAAAAACCCAAAGTAAAGTTTCCTCTGAATAGCGGTGGTAACTGCAACTATCACTACAGCTGGATAATTTCTGATAATGTTTAAGTATAGTGTATTGAAAAGTGATATACCCCATGGACGATAAGATGCGCTACAAGGTTTAGTAAGTAAATACAGCTGAACCGATCACAGGCGTTGCTTTTGGATATTTTAGAGCTCTTTTCTGTAAACATTCGTATGAAAGTATAAGTTAAAATAATTATAATCGTATTATCTCCAGTGTATAACAATCAAACAATATCACACTTGTTAACGTATTTGTCGGGGGAGACTGCCTACACTTAAACATAATTTTTCCGAAAAGCCAGGTGACCGATAACTAGTTTAATACCAGTTTGAAAAAACAAGGTTTTTTTATTTGGAATAAAAATGTAAACTTCAAGGCAAATTATTGTTAAGAAATTACGTATTATTTTGATTTCTTATGACAACATTCTGCGATCAAAAGCAAACTGAATCGGATTTATACTTGAGAAAAACACTTAAATCGTCTTTGTTAGGCCTCCAGGATAACAAATGTCAAACATATTTCAGATTGATGTGCCAAGTATAGGTACACTAGCGAAATGCAAATAGCGCTAAAGCCCCTCCATCCGGTCGCGTTCATGCGAAGAGGGAACCATGACGTATTATACAGAAGTCTCAATTCTCCTCCGCTTTCTGCAAGCATTATCCGAGCAGTCAAATGTGCTGCACACGATGCCTTACAAGCGGCACGCGCAAAACGGCTGAAACCTGGGTATGACGTCTAACCCAGTGATTTGTTTTTCAGTTTATCACGCGTCTATTTATGCGTTCGGATCAAATGATTGTGATGTTCAAATCCACAGGTTAAGAATACGCTAAAATCCACCTATAGCTCTTCTTTCTTTTCAAGAACTTCCTCAGTTTTGTTTTAGATAATGTTCTGTCCCAATTGTCAAATTTAGCGTAGATCTTTTAAACATCGCAAAGATTCAACCGTCGGTGCAAGTAAATTTCTATGGGAATGTTCACGTGAAAGTTTAATATACAAACTGTTGACGGGCCAATAGTTTTGAGTAAGATTATTGATACAGTGTGTCCTCGCAAAATGATTCCTAAAAGCCTGCAATTTTTAAAGATGTATAAAGAAAACCATTTCATCCGGTTTTAAAATGTAGAGCGCTCACCACCCTGAAGCGAAACGTACAAACTTCGTGTTAAATTGTGTGAGCAATACGCTGGCGGCAGTCTAAGGACTTATTTATGACGTTGCGCTGCATGCAATAGACCAAGCTGAGGAGGACGCTCACTCAAGAACAAATCCGCGGCTGGACCTTGGACAACGCAGTTATATTACTGGACAAGCACTCCACTCCGGTCGCCAATCACTTATACGGAGGGGTACGCCCCGGCATCACAGTTATATTGAAAAAGTTGTGGCTTTTGTCTGGGACTTTGAGGCTTTAAAATTCCGAAGATCTCGAGGTAGATCTAAATTTGTCAATTTGTTGCCAGAATCTTCCAGATCTCAGCTCTAATTCGCCAAACAAGTGGCTGCGTTAGACTTTAGTGCTGGTCCTTCGCTTTATACGTGGAATATTTTTCTCAAATAGAGCACATTGGCAATTTTTCCTCGAGCATAAGAAAAGCCATATAAATGCCAAAGAGCAGTTACCTGGCACTAGTCAACGTCTTGGCACCTTGGCGTCTTGGGTCTTGGCCCCTTGGCGTCTTGGCGTCTTGGCGACTTGGCGCCTAGCAATGACACGCTTGTACCATGCTAGGCGTTTCCTGCGGTACTACATCGGTAGGTGACTCCTTAAATTGTCAGTGGTTTGAGGGCTCAATAAATGGTTACTTCTTATTTGTAATGAAAGAATTATTCAATAGGTTTATTTTGGATATGCCTCACTACCCATAGTTTGACGGGGTGGCAAAAAGGTTGATTGCCCGGCACAAAACGTCTCCAACTTGTCCGCGGTCCAGTTTGGATGTAAGCCCCAGTATGCGACTCCTCCTTCTCGAACTATTTCATTGAGTGTTGCGCCATTAGGCAGTTCTTCGGAATCCACCAAGGCAGCGTTCCCATTACATGAGGTACGGTTCGCGTGTTCCGCATATGCTTACAGGGCTATGGGTGTTACGAACTCGCAGGGCCAATGAATTGCCTCCCATTCATCATCTCACCCCTCTGCGCTTGTGTATCGCAGTGAGATGATCATATGGTAAACTACTGGCGAATAACTAGTCTAAGGGACACGCAGCTTGCGCACTGCCCTCCCAGCTTTAGCTATGACTGGAGTAGTCTACATGGTTGTAGTCATCGAAGCCTAAGGTAATTGAGTTTCATTTGGTTAAAGAGAAAGGTCAAGTAAGTGTCGAGACGCATTAAATCTAAGTGTAATGCTCCTTGAGATGATTGCTTTAGAGGTTTTATTCCCGACCTTAAGGCTCAAAATTGAAAAGAAAAATATATATATTTTATAGTATATCTTGGGGACGTTTTCAGGGTAACCAGTGGGTAATGAAAAAGGGGCGCCAGTTTTAGTGAAAATTGATTATGTTGCCTTGATGTGTGATATGATGTAAAAAGGGAAGTTTTACGAGAGACCCCTGTAAAGTTATTTGTAAAGATATCACAATAATTTACACAAAACCAACAGTAATAAACCTTTATAAGCCGAAACTTATACCAAGCGTACAATGATTTGTATTTTGCGATGCCCGATGAACTTGGCGTATGTTTTAGGTTGGGAATTTAACTTCTCTAATAACAGACGAAAAATAATTAAATTGTTTTTTTTTAAATTTTATTGTGCAGCAATAAACAACTTCGCACCTAACAATACGCTGAGTAATATCCACTGACATTATGATAAGGTGTGACAAGCGATGAGCTCTAAGGACAATTTAGATAAAGATACAATATTAAATAGCCCACCTCCAACTTTTCTAAACAACGACCGAACAAGCAGCAGGGTTTTTGCTGCAGTTGCGTTTTTTTTCTAGGCATGCCTTTTTGAATACATCATTTTCAGTAAAGCAATTCTCACCATCGTGAGATTATGAACATGTTGTGCAAGATGAAATTAGGTGTGATTAGCATATCGTCGAAAATAAATTGTTAGTTAGTCATAGCGCTGAGCAGTACCGCGATACAAATGTATCGCAATAGTATCTTAGATATACATTCGAGTATCTGCATCTCTGTATTGTGATACATATTAGAAATGCATTTTATCTTAGTAGCGATATAGTTTAGTGATGTATAGATTGTATCGCGATATATTTCCGGGCTTTGGTATTTCGATACATTTTTTGTCAAAAGTTCAACGGTTCGAGGGATCCCAGAGTTTATTTGAAACCGTCACATAACATCTTCCAACAAAAGTGTGTGTGTGTGTGCCTTGCATATTGCATAAATCACCAAATTTCAAAGAAAAAAAAAACGTTGTGTGAAAAATGGCTAGCTGGGCTAGTCGTTTTCCCGGGTCTCTCATTTTCTTTAGATTCTGTTGGTCTGGCTATCTTGTTCAATACGTTTCTCTCCACCCCCTTCCCCTGGGTTAATGAGAAGAACCTAAGACGACAGTTCGGACTCAATGTCGAATTCCGGCAAATCTGAAAGATATAATATTCCAGACAGGAAATGAGGCGATATAGGGTTAACTTCGTATAGATAATGTCTACGTCTTCCTCAGTTTGGAAGACGGCGTTTCCTAGCCTTTAGCAAGACCAAGACAAACCCTTGTGAAGCAAGAAGTTTTTCGTTACCTTGATGACACCGAAAAACATGTCTAATTTCTCGAGGACTTCTTTCATATTAAGGCCGACTTTATTTGTTTAAACGGCAGTAGGAAGGGTTTTCTCTTTCCCTGATACTGCAACCAAATCGTCCGTGTCTGGTAGATAACCTATTTGAAAATCTACTTACGATGACGTGCGATTAGTTCACATTCAAAATTTGCACATTCCTTTTTTGATAAAAAAAACAACAGGGAAACAGTGTAATGCTTGAGAAATCTAATGTTCCTATTATGTGTCCTTTTTGATATGTGCGATATATTTTCTGGTTTATGTGCACTACAGCTTTATATGAGTTTGTGGAGCATGACCTCGTCCGGGAGAAATATATTTCAGTATGTATCTGTATCTGCATTCAGGGATACGTTTTCCCGCATCTGCAAAAGTACATCAGGAAGATCCCGTTACATAACATACAAATGTATCTCGGCACCTGTATTTTAGCCTTAAAACACATGCGTCTCGATATTCATGTTTTGGGATAATTCTTTAAGTATCGCTGCTCAGTCCTGGTTAGCAATGGCCTTTCACCTGAACTCATTAGGTGTGTCTCAAAGAGTAAGGTGCTTGGCTGAAAACAATTAATAATACACAGAGTATATTAAATTAGATGTTACGCCAAGAAGGTTAGAACGCAGTGACAAAGTGCATGTCAAGCGCCGTCTTGTCCAGGTTTTATCTCGCTGAGTCCAACATATATAGTTGTCTCACCGAAAGCTGGATTTGAATCAGAGATCCTTTGTCCAATGTATGACGTCTCGCCTAAGTGAAAGCACTGATGGAGATATGGTCTCAGCAATACGAATTATAATCATGTCCCTGGCAGTTTTAATTTCGTTAGCTTGCGAAATCCGCGAAATCTACTAGGAATAAAGTTTGACGGAGCTTCACTTTGACACTCCTTAAACACTGTATATCTTTTTTTTTATATTGGTATAAAGGGGTTGCAGGGGAACAATAATATTTTACATTTTACCCTTTTTATTGTAAAATTGAATTCTCACGGGTCCAGTTATGTAGGGAAATAGAAACAAAAGGGGTTCTTGCCGGACTAAGGTTTCTACCCCCGTAGTATATTAAGTACACAATTATGAAAAATACGCACATACAGAACAAAATACACTTGGCACCATCATCTGTAAGAAATGTACAAACTTGTCGAATATAATGTTTCAAATATGTTTAAAAAAACATCATCGTCACATTTTTATGTCGAAAAAGTACACAATGTATTAATTCCACAATAATTGAAAATATTGTAATGTTCAAGAAATAATTTCTTAAATAAAAAAAACAACAACACTTGTCATATCGGACAAAAAACATAAAATGGTCGCAGTATTGAGGCACAAAACGTTCTTCAGATACGATGGAACAGAGAAACGAAAAAATTAAATAGAGAATTAGGTTTTTGTTCCGTTAGAAATCTTTGACTTTAAAAAAAGTTAAACATTTGTTTTCACCAATTAAAACCCCAAATGACCAATTAAATCCGTTAAAACGACAAGAGCAATGGGCATCCAACTGATTTTTTATATGAAGGATCCCGCTAGCAAACTTTGAATGTTAGCGTCGCAATTTATGTTTTATATGGCTGGATGCTTTTTCATCAAATACGCATATGTAGTACATTTGCTTGCCGGATGCTTTCAAGATAACACTTCTGTCAAAAGTCGTTAGACATAATTACAGGTATATTGTCTTATCGATCAAAGCTTTTGCATCGGGAAAGTTTACTTCTGTTACAGAAAAAAAGATCATGCATGCGCGCTGACTTTTTTTCTTATTGTTTGCTGCCCGCGCTTACTATTTGATTCTAAAATCAAGCCAACGTTTCCCTTTAAACCATTATTTTTCTTGCTGTACTAGAAGTTAGACTAAATATAGCCCAAAATTGCTAACGTTTTTGTGAACATTAGAGTAGTGTGTCCAGCCACACGTGTGAATGAGTACATAAAGGAAAATAGTATTTTTTTCCATTGAATGAAGGGACACATTTGTTGTTGGTCAAACCGCATCATTTTTTGTTTTTTTGTTTTTGTGCCAACGAGCGGAAAAGTAAAGGTTCGATTGAGGTTAAGTTTACGATTTTTATTTTAACTAAACAAACTGTAGTGTCGGTCGCTGGCCTACTGTCAGTTAGTGCAAACGCGAGGGCACGTGCATCACTCCAAAATATAATGAACATTAAAAAGTAAAAAAAATGTCTTCCCAGCTGAAAGATTGGCACGTGTCATCCTGTTTCTTCCGTATATTAATTCTTTCTTCGAAGCTTAATAAACTCAACATATTATTATTAATAAAGTTATTACCAGAATACAGTTTTCATTTATTAGGGTATATAATTGGGATTGCAGACAGAATTTCAATAACTCTTCAAAAGTAATAAATACGTAAGATAAATGTTCGACCGATAAAGCAGGAGTAACAAGGAACAAAATTATAGAAACTTGATCATCCTTACATAAACCCGCAAACATAGAACGTGTGATAAGCCTTACAAGGCGAAGATAATTCCAAAGCTCAGGACCACTCCATCGCGCCGGGTCACGCTCTAAGACTTCGCGTACAGCATGCCCCCGCAACCGGCCCTGGATATGAGTGAGTTGGCAAATTACTTTTCACACAATTTCACGGTGGCCAGGTCAAATCATGCCGGTAAACTCAAATATTTTATTATGTTTCCCTTTGAGTGCAAGGTTTATCCGTGTTAGGTTGTTTTTGTTACAGCAGGCCGCTACATTCGGATGTTAGAGCCGGATGCTACAGCCGGCAATTAGAGCTGGCTGTCACAGCGTCAGTGGGCTCCATGAAATTCTGTTAATAAACTTATTCTATATTAGAAAACCCCGCGGATTTTACGGAACTGACTAATTTATGCACTTTTGATGTGCTCGACCAGAGGGCGTAAAAGGTTCTGATGTTTACGCGAAATAACATCCTGATGTTGTTTAGGCGTTTGCAAGATCTGGCATCAGTTGTTTATACAATATCACCAAACAACCCCGGTAACACAACCACATGATTAGCCGAGCCCCTCTCCCCTCCCTTCTCCCGAAGAAATTCTTAGCATCTTGTAACCCTCCCCTCCCCCACTTTCAGTCTATTGAGAAAGGGAGTGAGCCCATTTCTCACGTCAAGCAAACAACACGAAGACCACGTCAGGACATTGTTCAGAGACGAGATAGTATCACATTTAAAGTTACGAAAGTGTTAGTTTTTAACGCGACAGCGTTTAGGAGCTCGTGTCGCGGGGAATCCGGCGTCGCTGTCGGTGGGGCTTTAAAATCTCCGAATGCGGCACGCGCTGCCATTTGTGACTTCACGTGTGACTTCCCGAGTGGCTGTGATGTCAGCACCGTACTGACCCGCCAAATGTGTCGACAAAATTATCTGCTAACTTTAGAGGAAACCTTTTCCGCAAAATGTAGTGGAAAGGTTTCCCGCCCAATTTACCGGATCTGTGGGGTCACGCCGAAACAGCCACGTGTAGGAGACGCGCCACGTAATATGACGTCGAACGTGACGTCATGTGGCGTCACGTGAGACGTGACCCTACCGGCTAGGCTTTGCACATACGCTTGAACGGTTTCAAAAACGCGCGGGTTTATATGGGAAGGCTTTTCCAACGGCGGCCCATAAGACTATCGCGTTCCACTCTTAAAGGGAAACTGAAACACTTCTTTCAAAAAATAAGAGAGAGGTTGATTCAAGCCTAATTTTATCCAGTGACTCTGAATATCGCTTTCCTTTTCTTTAATAATGTAATTAAACGCGAGAACAAAAGAAGAAAAAAAATCCGACCAGTCGTGACATCATTAAGGGATCTTTCTGCCGCCAAGCGGGTGTCGCTTCAGGGCGGCGCGTTGAATTGCAAGCTTGCCAGATGTATTCACTCGCACTTGTACCAGTCGTGACGTCTTTTTCTTCTTTTTTATTTTTTTATTTGCAAGAGTGCGGGTGCGTAGCTTTGATAGGCGCGGAAGATGCGCGAGAATGGGGATTAGAAAAGTACTTTTGTTACGTCACGCTCCGCTGCCTACTTGGACGAAATTGAAATTAATTTTGTTATTCGAGGTCATGGAGGCCAAAAGTCAACGAATTAAGTGCGTTTCCTCAAATACAAAACAGCTTAACCTTCCCTGTCTGAAAATGTCAGATATCGCCCTGATATATTTTGTATATGGCCATATATGATAATATAAGTAGTCAGATCGGAAAATATACCGCTATATATGCGAGCAGATATGCCCAGATATCGCCATATAAGTGGGCAAATACTGCCAGACGCGGTCGTGTAAGTGCGCATGTACGTCCATATCTCGCCATATACGCGTGTAAATATTGCCCCTGATAATGATATATGGGCCCGTTTCGGTCGTGCAAGCAATAAGTCATATGTACTCGCCAAGACAAGTTGATTTATGTATATTGCATGAGTCTCATATAATTGGTTACTTATTGTTAACATCGTTAAAGTGAAGTTATTCCAGGTATTTGGACAAATTAACCAATTGCGCATTTTGAAGATTGAAAGGCAAATGAAATTTGGTTGTATGTTTGACGTGTGCCATTATGACGAAGTGCATAAGAACGGAAAGCGAGTTAATCAAATAACGGATTTGAGATCGCAGCTCTTAGGCGCCCGTATCCGAGTTAAGCGGTTTCGGCATCGCCATCAAGTAATCGCCCCGCTAAATTTAGCAAGAAATTGAATTGGTACTTATATCACTTGACGTCAACTTTCCCACTAATTTTGTCCGTGTTTTCCTGCTAAATTGAGCGGGGAAACACGAACCGTTAGCTTACTGAAGATGCAAGACGCTACTTCGTCGTCCCCAATCCTTTTTCCTTCGAACGCCTGCGAAGCCGTTGCGCCCTACGCAGCATCTTTCAAAAACTGTTTGCGGAGCAACGTAACCATCCGCTTGCGAGCGTCTGCGATTCATTGTGTGTTGAAAGTCGGAAGATGTGCTGTCCGTGGTGTCTTTTATGTGCAACTCTTTTGTAAAAAAAATTTGAAATTTAAAAACGCGAACTCAACAGTGTACACAGAATTTTAAATTTATTGGTAAAAAATTTACATACATATTTATTTATTTATTTATTTGTGGACATCGTGCGCAAAAAAATAGTCGCGCTTATTTTTTCATTTTAAATTATGATGTGGGTTATACGGCGTAACACATAGTATTTTCAAACTCGCATCGTTTTGGGTCACTTTCGAGATAGACAGCTTCTTTGGAAGTTCAAAAGTTGGTCTCCATAGAGCTGTATGTTCACTCGGTATTGACAGCAGGGTAGACGCTATGCATGTTTTAGGCCAATCGTGTCTCCGGTTAGGGTCACGTGACTACAGTCTAGAAGCTGGTGATGAAGCAGAACACGGCACCTGCCTGGAGCCCAAGGCCACACATAGCATTCACTGCACTATCAACCTTGGGTACAAGTGACAAATCCGCACGTTGATGCCCCATAAGATAAGCCTTTTGGTTGTGCACTTCCGTTTTGGCCTTTCTTTCTCTCCTTTTTCTCTCTCCCTAAGCTGAAAGCGTGATAGAAGGTGCGTGGTCACGTGGTTTGACGGATGACGTTGGCAATATCGGAATGCGTTCGGCCGGATCCAGTTTTGTGTGGTTTGCGCCCTGCGTGACAGCTGCGAATACCTGCTTCTGCAAGCGATTTTTTCAAAGAAGCCCAAGAATATTTTGTGATGCGTTTAGTGCTCGGTTCTACAAATGACAGCTTTTGCTACATCGTGTTGAATCTTCACGGACACCTTCCTTCTCGTTTTTGTGTTTGAGTGGTGATTCCGCCGTGGCCGTGTCGACATCTATCTCGGATTACCTTTCAAGTCCCGTCTCGTCAACGTAAGTACGCTGCAACCTACTTCGCGACAATAGATCGTTTTCCTAAAGGTACTCCTCCAGGTTACCTCTAGAATTAGGCCGTGTCTATCTCCTGGCAACCGGGAGAATAATTGTGCAGAATGTTTCGGCATAGGTGCGATTGCGCTACAAGCAGAAAGTTACGATATGCCGCCGACA
The DNA here is from genome assembly GCA_037355805.1 of Ixodes ricinus. Lineage (NCBI taxonomy): Eukaryota > Metazoa > Arthropoda > Arachnida > Ixodida > Ixodidae > Ixodes > Ixodes ricinus. The sequence continues at coordinate 116,205 of JAZHYW010003253.1, forward strand.
AAGTTTTGACGTGTCGCCAAAAAAAACAACAACAACAAAGAATCTTAATTGCGGGTTCTAAAATTTGACGAGCGGCTTTACGAGTCGCTTGTAGAAAGATTGTTACGATTTTGCGAAATACTGGTAAACAACGCTAGGCTACCGTCATAATCTAAACCCTGAAATAAGGATAAATCAAGTAACGCACAACTCTCATTGACTCAGGTTTCATATTATGATGTTTCCTAACCGGCTTGCCTACATACTTTCGCTCCTTGCAAAGGTTATCGTCTCGCAGACGGCACAAACTGATCCCCTGACGGCGGCGTCTCGGCTAGCTTGCACAAGGGGCCGCCGCCGCTCGATCGCCGTCTGGCCGGACTCGCGGCGCGAGAATCGCTCGAAGCGGGGAAACGGCGTTATGTAACGAAAGGCAAAGGGCATCTACACCGCGAATGGGCAAAAGACGACGCAAAGGCGTGCGCGAACGTAACCAACGGTAGAAAAGTGCAGTTGCTCGCCGCTATGAGATGCGTGCCGCAAACTCGGTAATCCACGGACGTATCCCTCTCCTGCCGCTCGTACTTTCTCTAACTTGACGGACACTCTGTCTCGCGGTTCATGCCGACGAAACGATCGGACGATCGTCGGGATACCGGTAATTGCTACAGCCGAGCGCGGCACAGTTTACCATTGCTCTCGCTGTGCAGGGTCGAAGAGTCAACCACCAGCATGGTGGATACCGGTGTTCGACGTCATGATGTGACGTACGTGCAATGCCTGAATACCGGGCGTTTCTTTTTTTATTCTTGCAGATTTGTTTTAAAAGAAGCCGTGAGAACTACACTTATGCGGTTTGTGCGAGTGAGTTATACGAACAGGGGGACATTGTATAGTTTGCTAATCTTTGCGATAAGTCGGCTAATTAATTAAAATTCACTAATTTACTTTTCATTAGTGGAAATAGACATACCCTATTGAAAAAGGCCAATATGAACTCGGCTTATTGGAAATATTGTATTCCAATGAAGTTGATGGAAACCAATAAAAGCTTATTGTTATCCGATTAACCCAATACGCACGATGGGAATTCATATCGGAGCACAATATCCCGATATAGTATGCGGTTATTGGTATACAACAGGATATTGGATCACAATATCCCGATATAACTTGCGGTTATTGGTATACAACACGATATCGGAGCACAATATCCCGATAGAACTTGCGGTTATTGGTATACAACACCATATTGGAGCACAATACCCCGATATAATGCGCGGTTATTGGAATAGAATACGACATCGCGTGCATATTGGTGACCGACATGGACATACTGTACGGCCACACGATATATAAATATCGGTCGTCAATCACGGGCCCAAAGGAGAATACAATATTATATCGCGTGCATATATCTCAGAACGGATACCAAGTTACCAACATGAATTACGCCGGCATACACCGCGGACTAAGAGGAAACGTAACACGATATTGAGCGTTCGTGGAGCAACATGTGGATATCGGTATGCCCACATATACGACATCGCGTGAATGATATCGTAAAACAGCACGAGTTACAATACGGCAATACGCGAGAGAAAGATATTGGGTATGGATACACGGAAGACAAACGTTCTGCGTTGCGAACACATCAACATTGATCGACAGTGCAAGCGTGCAAGTATGTACGGCTGTTGGAACGGCACACAGAAACCACAGCCTCGCGCGCTTGAAATGCTAGGCAACCACCAAACCATTCAGAATAACTAGCTGGAACACCCGCGACCTACCTTTTAATGAGAAAGCCCAATAACGAGTGATCGTTTTCCAACAAATGTTTATTGCAGTTGTTGTAATGCAACAAAAGTTGATCGCCAAACGATAAACCCAACATCGCAATACAACAAGAAACTATCGGTGTTGGGGCACAACATCGAATACGATATCTATACTACCGACGGTGGGATATACAACATCGAACACGATATAGAATTCGAGGTTACCGGTGTTGGGACACAAATTGAACGCGATACGTGACAATGTCGGATCGCACGATAAAATAATGAGGGTGAATAAGTTTGACAAGTCACGTGCATGTAGTTGCTTTTTACGCGCACATTTATCGATATTGACCCACCTTTCTGGGTAATCCTACGTAGTACACAAAATACACAACATGCGAGCACATTTCACCCACCACTCTTCGTCGCCTGTTTCGCGAGATTCACACACTGTATAAAAAACGATGCGAAAAATACGTCCATTTGCGCCATCAAACGATACGTTACAGCCTCGTTTTTTAAGAAGATAAGTTTCCATCGCCAGCCCGCGCGCGCGTCAGCTCGCGTTCCGGAGGCAGTTCGCCGAGCCAGCCGAGCGGCCGAGAAAGCCGCCCTGTGGACCCGCCAAGCCCCAAGCCCAGGCGGCCCAGCCGCCCAGCCGCAGTGGCGGCCGAGCATGCGCAGCGTGCGCAGTGCGCAGCGGGCGGGCGTCGGTTGCGTTGGTCGCGCGACCCGCCGCCGGCGCGACCGACGGACAGTTCGTCGCGCTCCTGCTCGTGGGCATCAAGTGAAACCAACACACTTTCAATTGCCTCGAAAGGTACGTATACACGACTTTATTACGTGCAGCATTGAGTGCTTTGGTGTACAAGGATCAAAGTAAACACCGAAGGACAGAAAGGAGACGTGACGTTTTGAAATCGCAGCTTATTTAAACGCATGTGTCCCCTGTTGAAAGCCTCTAGCTGTGCTCTGTTGCAGGCGTCATTTCGACTGCGTGTACTCCAATGTAACGTCAGTCAGTGTTCACACTCGGCTAGCTTTGCTCTCTTGTTATCTCATGTGCGAAATAGACGTAGAAACCAGCGCCGCGTCTCTTTCGGATACTCAGCCTCCAGCCCCTTCCTTCCGGCGTGCTTTCTGCCGCGACCGTTCGACGGATTGGATTCGCGGGCTCGTTCGAAGAGGCGTTGTTTGAAGCTGACGGACGAGTCGCCGAAGTGTTACCGGAGCTTCTCTTTAGGAAAGTCGCAATCGACGCTCGGCGGCTCGGCTCTAAGCTCGTACTTTTCTCCTCCCGGGTAGACCATGAGTGCCGACGAACGAAGTTGAAAAACGCTAGCGAGTGACTTTGTGAGGCCGCCCAACTGTCCTTCTATCAACGGCGCAAAACAAATAATGTAAAACAAAAAAAAAGTGTTTTTTATTTTTTTTGTTGGTCATGTTTCACCTCAACGCAAAGTGAATCGCGGCTGTACGTCGGTTGACTCATTACTGTGCCTAGATTGTAACGGAGCCTTTTTGGTGTGATCTTATTCTGATATCGTTATATCTCGCCTTTTCATCTTGGCTGCGCACTTCTAGACGACATTCTACACATTGCACTCCTTGTCGACATGTCGCTGGTGCTTGAGACTAATTGGAAGTCACTGTTTGCTCACTCCTTGGTGCACATATTTTATGTTCAACATCAGTTATCTGAAGGAGGCTCCATGAAACCCTGGAATGTGTTTAGAGGTAATTAAATCTAATTAAACTAAATTTATAGGTAATTAAACTCTACATACCGTATTAGAGTGCTGTTTTGTGTGTTGTAGGTTCGTACGAAACCAAATTGCACTTTGTAATATACTCATGACTGTTCACTACAATTAAAGTTGCAATGAAACATTGGCCACGAGAGGTGACTCGGCCAACGTGGCCGACAAATTCCTCGCATAATTTTCTCCATGGGTCATTTTGGATGTTGACAAATTTTCTTGTGAATAATGAGTGTTATGCACATATGTTTCTTCCAGGGTGTCGAACCGGAACCAAACCGAAAAACCGGAACCGAACCGGTATTTTTTCCGGAACTGAACCCGAACCCGAACCGTTATATTGTTATCGCGATGAACCCGAACCGGAACTGAACCGGAAAAAAATAACGGTTACCGGCTCATGTCAAAACGGTTCGGCCACGCGCTGTTGACAATGAATGTGCTATCAATGCCATTTGTTTTTTAAGTGCCGTCAACTGACACACACCTCGCTTACATATTTTTCTTCTCCACTCAGTCTTAGGAATATAAACGCTGCATCCATGAATCTTGACAAACGCTGCATCCATGAATCTTGACATAGGAACCAGTATTGCGCTGGTCGCGGCTTGCACGGAAAAAAAAAATTGGAAGGCTGTGCAAAAAAAAAAAAATCGCGTCACGGGATTTCATTTTCCTACAATCTCGTAAATCCTAAATGCTGCTGTGTGCTCATTTCATAACACGTTTCTAGAACGCGCGAGTTCTTGAAGCTTGCTTCCATCGGAATGAGAAAAGAAAAGGCTGTGGAGTTTGATAATGTTTGAGGGAGAGAAAGAAATTTTATTTACAGTTGAAATGAGCATTCATGAATTATATCTGCTCTTCGCTGCCCCAACCACCGGTCAGAGTATATCGAGCTATGAAGTGTCAAGATTTACATGCCGTATTTTTTCGTACCGGAAACTCGATAAATGCGGGGAAAAAAAAACAGGGATACAAACCCTAGTCGCTCGCGGAGAAGCGAAGCTGCGCGCACTTTCGAGTTTGACAAAGGATCTGCCGAGCTTCTGTTGCTTCCGTCGCCTGCCCAGCGTAGTCATGGGACTCAAGCGGGCGCGTGCGCTCAAACCAACGCTCAGCAGACGCTGGAGTTAGCGCCCGTGACAGACAGCCCTGTCATCAGACAGTCGTTGTTTGCCGCTTGCATTGGCTACAGGCTTTTATAAACGTTATGCACTACTAGTTTCGACGATGTATCCCGTTTCGTATGTGCTGATTTCAGATGTTTTATTTGTAATTTATTTTGATGTTGCAATTTGTCATTTATAATTTCCGAACCGGTTCGCGAACCGGTTCAGCGCCCCGAACCGGTTCGCGAACCGGTTCGCGGATCGAATTAATCAAACCGGAACTGAACCGGAACAAAATAAATTTACCTGAACCTGAACCGTAACCGAACCCGTATTTTTTTCGGTTCGACACACTGGTTTCTTCTACTTTTCAGACAGGGACTTCCAGGGGCGGATTTAGAGGGGGGTCCGGATGTCCTGACCCCCTCTTGATTTCTGCATGTGTAAAATTTAGGGCGTAAAACGAAGGAGAGGGGGAGGGGATCCTAAACACATGGTACGCTGACCAACACCTGACCCCCCTCCCCCCACCCCCTCCTCAGGAAATTCCTGGACCCGCCCCTGGGTACTTCAGTTAGATAAACCGCAGCAAAGGCAGCAAGACAGTCTCATAGAGTCACACCAAGGATAACGGCATTCCTGCTCGAGTCCCGAGTCTTGTCACCGAACTTCACTGAACATAATGGTACTATCGGAAACAATATGAGCGTGAACGCGCCTCCGGGTGTCGCCACTACCTGAGGCGCCGCCCTGTGGCGCCGTTGTGAAGGTTTGCGCATGCGTGTAAAATTCCTGTCGCTGTTCTCGCTTTGACTGTTAACCCCCGTCTGTCGTTTGCTATGCGCGCGCTGGCGGCCGCTTGCGGTGTCGACAGCGCAAGCAGCAGCGAGAGCAAGAAAAAAATTGAAAGCCGCTCTTATTGAGAATTTATTACGAGCACTAGGGAAGCCGTGGAGTATTCTTAAAACGCTTCTAAAGGTGAATTAGCATATAAATTATGTGCGAGTGCCTCAAAAATCGAAAAAAAAACAATTTAAATATAATTAATAAGGATAAAAATATATACCAGGAGGACTTAAACCAGAACTACACAGTCTGTAAGTTTGAAATTTGACACCATAAACCACTTGGCCACCACCCAATTTTATTTCTAGGTCGTTTATTGAGGTATATGAATTTCGTTTGCAGCTGTCGGCTGCAAGAGAGATAGCCTTATTTTCATTTACTTTACTATTCCCACCAAATATGACAAGTGACCAAGAATAGAACCTCATTTGTCCGCCGAGGCACTGCTAGCATCAAGGCAAGCTAGCCTGGCTCGCTGGGCTTATAATTTGTTTCATCACCCGTATAGGATTCTGTTGCCACTCATCAAAAGAAAAAAAAAAACTGTGACTAAGTCTGACTTGTTTTGGTGTGCAGGCATCCTTGGCAGTAAACTCTGCTAAATGAGGCAAAATATATATTATACTCTTTTAGCAAATATGCATTGTTTTAGCAAAATGAGCTACACTATTTGACTGAGGTGAAACAGAATTAGCCTCTCCACCTGGGTCTGTTTTGATCTCTCGCAGACACTATTTCCTGCTTTTTGTGGTTTGTATCAGACTTTTGTGCCTCTGTCCTGCCAAAGCATCTGTGTTAGACTAAGACTGGGTGTTTTAGCATATGTGCAGGTATTCTTCGCAGCAAATGGCTGCCAATCAGGAACACGAGTTTGTTCTCGGCCACCAAGAGCAAGTATTTTCAAAGTGAGCTATTGCCCGCCTATATGAGTTTTGTGTTCCATTCCTCTTGGATGCCATTTCCTATGTGTAGTGGTCTTGCATTAGTATTTTGTTGTCTCTCTTCTGCAAAAACACCCAAGTTTGGCTAAGACCGGGTTTTTTCTTATACATGCAGGTCTTGGAGGCGAGCACCAACCAATCAAGGCCAGAAGTTTGCTCTTTGCCGCTCATGGCAAGTGTTTTCAAGGTGAGTGATTGATGCCTATCTGAGTTGTGTGTTTCGTTCGTCACAGACACTCTATTTCCTGTCTTTATAGTGGTCTTGTGTCAGGCTTTTGTGTCTCTGTCCGGCCAAAGCATCTGTGTTAGACTAAGACTGGATTCGTTAGGATATGTGCAGGTATTCTTGGCAGCAAGTGGCTCCAATCTGGAACACGAGTTTGTTCTCGGTCACCAAGAGCAAGTATTTTCAAGGAGCTATTGCCCGCCTATATGAGTTTCAGCATTCGTCAAGGAGCTCAAAATCAAAGCCCGGGGGTTGGCCATTGCAAAAATGTTGACTCGGAAGCGCATAGGGAGTAAGCTTTACAAAAGTATTCACCTGCCTCAACAAGTGAAACCGAAACTAAAAACGTGGGTTCCATTTAGAAAAAAAAAACATTGTCAGCCCGAGTTAACTCGGGGGCAGCACGGAGCAAACAAGCCACTCTACGAGTATGCTTGGTTCAGGCTTTTGTAGAGGTAGTCGATGACTCGGTGTTTTCTAAAAAAAATTTTTTTCTAAAAGTGTGGTGGTTGAATATTTGGGGATGGGCATTGAGTCGTGATGTTACGGTAAAAATTTTATCCACATGCCGGGATTCATGTGCCTTGTCCCCCTAGCGAGGGGGACAGGGCCTTCAAAATTTTAGGTTCGCAAAAGGGGTGCGTCAGTATTGACGTCTCATTTTACATCAGGCCTCTCAATTTAAAACGCACTATAAATGACATGCCTGAAATTCGTTTGGGTGTACTTCCTCTCAGCAAGTATATGGTTCTGTCTCAAAAGGTCTAATCTGATGTTGACCGCACCTCAGGTCTCCACCGACGATTCATCAAGACGAGACCCAACCGGGACACTAGGGAGGAGCGGCTTAAGCAAGGGAGGCTACATATACGACAGCTTCTTGCGGACAAGAACCGAAAATAGATAGATGGTGGGTGTTTCATTTGCTATGCCTTTTGGCATGCACATTCTGTTTGTTATGTTTCAAGATTCCTGCAGAGGTCAATTTCAACTATTGTAAAATACCGAGCATGCGCCCAGATCGCAGAAGCGCCTACCCCCTGTTTGCATACCAGACACCCATCCACCTGTTTTCAGCCATGCTCAAAATATTAAAAGAATGCATCAAGCGCCCAGGTGCCGTGGCGTCCTTGCTACAATAGTGACGGTTGTGGAGCTGACAGATCCGTGCCTGGCACAAGCCATGGCATGGCCTTTGGGAACCAGGGAATCGAGATTAGAGATGTAGCATAGAAATTGGAGGCAAGCGGCGAAGGTGAGCAGAGTTAACGGAAAACAAGGATGAAGGGGGTTCCGTCGCATGAGGCATCTATGTCCCGTGCATGTAATTTTGAGTGTGCTGTAGGTGGCTACTCAAAAAATGTGTTACTTGTACGTAACTAATCGCAAATCTTTCTTGCAGTTTCCATGGCCCACAAGGCAGCAGGTGCCAGTTCATTCTCGTTCAAAGGTGAGGATTATAGATTTTCTAGATTGCTCTGAAGCAGCAATACTGAAGGCAGACAAGCGGTACGGCATATTTAATTGACGGAGCTCAGAACGACTGGGGACGCTTTCACTGAAGCTTGTTTTGCTGCAATACACAGCACCGGATAAATTCAAAATTACATGTGCGTGACATAATGTGCCTCTTGTGACAAAACTGGGCACACGTTTTGTCGCCTACAGCAACACTGAAGGCAGACAAGCGGTACGGCATATTTAATTGACGGGGCTCAGAACGACTAGGGACGCTTTCACTGAAGCTTGTTTTGCTGCAATACACGCGTGTATTGCAGCAAAACAAGCTTCAGTGAAAGCGTCCCCAGTCGTTTTGAGCTCCGTCAATTAAATATGCCGTACCGCTTGTCTGGCTTCAGTGTTGCTGTAGGCGACAAAACGTGTGCCCAGTTTTGTCACAAGAGGCATATTATGTCACGCACATGTAATTTTGAATTTATCCGGTGCTGTAGGTGGCTGGTCAAAGAAATTGGTACTTGGACGCAACTAATCGCAAATCTTTCTGGCAGTTTCCACGGCCTAAGCGCCAGTGCCAGCTTGTTTTTACTCAAAGGTGAGAATTCCAGATTCCCGAAGCAGGAATACTGAAGCCAGACGACCGGTACAGCATTTTTAATTGACGGAGCTCAGAACGACTCAGGGGCTCCTGCATTGAAGCTTATTTCTCTGTAATACACGTGGGCGACATTGACGTGTGCCCAGTTACGTCGCAAGAGGATATCTATGTCCCGCGCATGTAATTTTGAATCTTTCCGACTTAGTGTACTTTACATGGCTACTCAAAGTAACTGCTACTTGGACGCAACTAATCGCAAATCTCTCTTCCAGTTTCCACGGCCTACAAGCAAGCAAGCACCAGTTCGTTTTTCCTCAAAGGTGAGCATTCCAGATACTCTAGTTTGGTGCGAAGCAGGAATAGTGAAGCCAGACGAGCGGATACGTATATTTAATTGACCGAGCTCAGAATGACCCGTGGCAGTGGCATCGCACCAAACTAGAGTATCTGGAATGCTCACCTTTGAAGAAAAACTAACTGGTAACTGGTGCTTGCTTGTAGGCCGTGGAAACTGGAAGAAAGATTTGAGATTAGTTGCGTCCAAGTAGCAGTTACTTTGAGTAGCCACGTAAAGTACATAAGTCGGAAAGATTCAAAATTACATGCGCGGGACATAGATATCCTCTTGCGATGTAACTGGGCACACGTCAATGTCGCCCGCGTGTATTACAGAAAAATAAGCTTCAATGCAGGAGCCCCCAGTCCATTCTGAGCTCCGTCAATTAAAAATGCTGTACCAGTCGTCTGGCTTCAGTATTCCTGCTTCGGGAATCTAGAATTCTCACCTTTAAGGAAAAACAAACTGGCACCTGCTGGCTCTTAGGCCGTGGAAACTGCCAGAAAGATTTGCGATTAGTTGCGTCCAAGTACCAATATCTTTGACCAGCCAGCTACAGCACACTAAGCCGGATAAATTCAAAATTACATGTGCGTGACATAATATGCCTCTTGTGAAAAAACTGGGCACACGTTTTGTCGCCTACAGCAATACTGAAGCCAGACAAGTGGTACGGCATATTTAATTGACGGAGCTGAGAACGACTGGGCACGCTTCACTGAAGGTTGTTTTGCTGCAATACGCGTGTATTGCAGCAAAACAAGCTTCAATGAAAGCGTCCCCAGTCGTTCTGAGCTCCGTCGATTAAACGTGCCCTACAGCTTGTCTGGCTTCAGTATTGCTGCTTCACAGCAAACTAGAAAATCTGAAATCCTCACCTTTGAACAAGAACGAACTGGCGCCTGCTGGCTTGTGGGCCGTGGAAACTGCAAGAGAGATTTGCGATTAGTTACGTACAAGTAACAATTTTTTGAGTAGCCGCCTACAGCACACTCAAAATTACATGCACGGGACATAGATGCCTCATACGACGGAACCCCCTTCATCCTTGTTTTCCGTTAACTCTGCTCACCTTCGCCGCTTGCCTCCAATTTCTGTGCTACATCTCTAATCTCGATTCAGTGGTTCCCAAAGGTTATGCCATGGCTTGTGCCAGGCACAGATACGTCAGCTCCACGACCGTCACTATTGTGGCAAGGACGCCACGGCACCTGAGCGCTTGATGTGTTCTTTCAATATTTTAAGCATGGCTGAAAACAGGTGGATTGGTGTCTGGTATGCCCTTTGCTTATTTGCGGATCGTTCCGAAAACAGGGGGTAGGCGCTTCTGTGATCTGGGCGCATGCTCGGTATTTTACAATAGTTGAAATTGAACTCTGCAGGAATCTTGAAACATAACAAACTGAATGTGCATGCCAAAAGGCATAGCAAATGAAACACTCACCATCTATCTATTTTCGGTTCTTGTCCGCAAGAAGCTGTCGTATATGTAGCCTTCCTCGCTTAAGCCGCCCCTCCCTAGTGTCCCGGTTGGGTCTCGTCCTGATGAATCGTTGGTGGAGACCTGAGGTGTGGTCAACATCAGATTAGACCTTTTGAGACAGAATCCGTATACTTGCTGAGAGGAAGTACATTCAAACAAATCTCAGGCATGTCATTTATACACAGGGGTGGAACTCATGAAATGTACTTGGGAGCAGCCACGGGAGCAGCTGAAACAGCTGTTTTGGAGCAGGTTGGGATCAGCTAAAACTACATTCTGGAGCAGGCTAGGAGCAGCTCAGATAAGTTTTCATTGCACTTCAGCTTGTGTCTTAGAAAAGCACGGGAGCAATTTCAATTGTGCTTAGCAGCACAGATGAACATGAGTGGTTAGTGACCTAGGTAGATGGGATAACAGTGTAACAGATGCGAAAACTTGAAACTTTCAGAGCGTTCAAGGGATGGTGAACCGAAATTTGGATTTCAGAAAAACGATGCAGGAGATGTAGGCGGGACGCTACAATCCCTACAACACTACTCGTAAGGCGATATCTCGAATGGACGGCCATATTTTGAGAAAAAGAGGTCGAGATTGAACAAGGCCGACGAGGCGCGTGACGTCAAGATACCTATGCATATTTAAAAAAGGAGAGGAAGAACAGCAACCATCAAGCAGCATGTACTTCAATCATGCACTAATACAAATTGACCTATCCAGATGTAGTATGAAGGTTTATACCAGGGGTCTCAAACACGCGGTTCGCGGGCCGCATGCGGCCCGCAACTCTCTGGGATGCGGCCCGCAAGCCTCCCGCGGATTCGAGCCCCCGTTCCAATGCCTCGAGCGCCATTAATAATAGTTCCATATTGTCGATTCATTTTCGCTTGAAAAATAGCTCTGCTCATATAACCTGCTCTCACATTTTGTACTACATATTCTGTTTTCTTTTGAACGGAGTACTACTTCGCCTAAATATTTGCTTCTCGGCCCTTTCTCATGTAAGTCAACCGAAACGGTACCCTTACTAGGCAACAAAAGCGAGCTCTTTGCTCAGGGATGCACCTCGGCTGCACAAACTTTTGCTCAGCATGAGTAACTGCCGGAGATAAAGCTATGAGCTCGGACTTTTAGCTGACAGAAATACATTTAAAATGGAAGTATTTTCTTATAATGCTGCTATAATAATCCCGAGGAAAGAAAAAAACTGCCATATGAAGATATTTTTTATGCCTGTTTAGCCTATTGATTTGTGCGACGGGTCAAGCACGTTGTGCTTGTCCTCGATCTATTAAAAACTGCCAGTACGTTCGTATTTTATATCATCTTATAACATCAGGCGTGGGCCCAATGTAGTCATATATGCAGATGAAAGCTAAAGATGGCAAAACGGTGAGCTTACAAAAAGTAGCAAGCACAAGGTTCCTTCTCTAGAAACTCTATGGGTGTTACTGGGACAATCGACGTTTGCACCGTGGAACAACATTGCGGTTTGTTTATATTTTTGTCCCAAAATAGCAAAACATTGCCCCGAAAGGACGAGCGTTAACGGAGAAGGGGGAGGCTTTCCTTTGGCCCTCGTCCTTTTGGGGGTGAGCAATGTGGCCCCCACACTTGAATGAGTTTGAGACATCTTGGGTGAAACCAGCTGAACAAAGGAAGGAAGATGACAGGAGAAAAGAATGGCGAACCGACCGCTGGGTTCGCCATTCTTTCTCCCCTTAGGTTCTGATACATCTTGGGTTTCACCCAAGATGTATCAGAACTAACTAGCTCAGCTTTTCCCCTTAGGGAGTTTGTATAACGTCTGTATAACTAGCAAACATGCTAGTTATACAGACGTTTGAGACCTTGTACAAAGTTGGACAAATCTTGCGGGAATGCGGTTCCAACCTCTAACAATGAAGTACTAAAAAGAATCATTTGCTCATTTGTTTTCAACTGGCTGACGTCCGGATCCTGCGCAGCGGAGCCTCAGGCAATCTGACGCTTAACGACTCGACCTCACCTCGGCCGACTTGCTTAACCGCTTATGGTTGAAGAATAACAATCCAGTCGCAGGTGGTGTTGCGCTTGAAATCTGACTCCCGAGTTTTTTTTGTTTCTTGCGCGGCTTCCGACTTGGGATACACAGGGAAAATAAACAGAACAAGGGATTGCAAGGCCGACCAAGCTAGATGCGCTCATTGTTGCCAACCGAGTCCATAAAAACCGAAACCAAAACATTTTTTCTGGCGCACGTTTTGCGATTTGGTGCATAATGACGCGAGGTTTTGGCTGTGACGCAGTTTCCGCAACATGGTGCAGGATGGGGCAGACAAATGCGTCTGGTGCAAAATGGCGCAAACGGCGCAGCCGTTCCACCCCTGATATGTAGTGTGTTTTAAATTGAGAGTCCTGATGTAAAATGAGACGTCAATATTGACGCACCCCTTTTGTAAACCTAAGCTTTTACAGGCCTTGTCCCGCTCGCTAGGGAGACAAGACACATGAATCCCGGCGCGTGGATGAAATTTTTACCGTAACATCCGGACTCAATGCCCATCCCCGAATATTCGGCCACCACACTTCTAGAAAAAAATATTTTTTTAGAAAACGCCGAGTCGTCGACCACCCCTACACAAGCCTGAACCAAGCATACTCGTACCGTGGCTTGTTTGCTCCGTGTTGTCCCCGAGTTAACTCGGGCTGACAATGTTTGTTTTCAAATGGAACCCACGTTTTTAGTTTCGGTTTCACTTGTTGAGGCAGGTGGATACTTTTGTAAAGCCTCCTCCCTATGTGCTTCCGAGTAAACATTTTTGCAATGGCAAACCCCCGGGCCTTGATTTTGCGCTTCTTGACAAATGCTAAAACTCATATAGGCGGGCAATATCTCACCTTGAAAATACTTGCTCTTGGTGGCCGAGAACAAACTCGTGTTCCTGATTGGCAGCCACTTGCTGCCAAGAATTGCTATACCCGAAAGAACCCCACCTTAGTCTAATATAGATGCTTCGGCCGGACAGAGACACAAAAGCCTGACACAAGACCACTATAAAGACGGGAAATAGATTGTCTGTGAGGAATGAAACACACAACTCAGATAGGCATCAATCACTCACCGTGAAAACACTTGCCATGAGTGGCAAAGAGCAAACTTCTGGCCTTGATTGGCTGATTGGCTGGTGCTTGCCACCAAGACCTGCATGTATAAGAACCCGGTCTTAGTCAAACGCAAGACCACTACACATAGGAAATGGCATCCAAGAGGAATGGAACACAAAACTCATATAGGCGGTCAATAGCTCACTTTGAAAATACTTGCTCTTGGTGGCCGAGAACAAACTCGTGTTCCTGATTGGCAGCCATTTGCTGCGAAGAATACCTGCACATATGCTAAAACACCCAGTCTTAGTCTAACACAGATGCTTTGGCAGGACAGAGGCACAAAAGTCTGATACAAACCACAAAAAGCAGGAAATAGTGTCTGCGAGAGATCAAAACAGACCCAGGTGGAGAGGCTCGGTCTGTTTCACCTCAGTCAAATAGTGTCGCTCATTTTGCTAAAACAATGCATATTTGCTAAAAGAGTATAATATATATTTTGCCTCATTTAGCAGAGTTTACTGCCAAGGATGCCTGCACACCAAAACAAGTCAGACTTAGTCACAGTTTTTTTTTTTCTTTTTGATGAGTGGCAACAGAATCCTATACGGGTGATGAAACAAATTATAAGCCCAGCGAGCCAGGCTAGCTTGCCTTCATGCTAGCAGTGCCTCGGCGGACAAATGAGGTTCTATTCTTGGTCACTTGTCATATTTGGTGGGAATAGTAAAGTAAATGAAAATAAGGCTATCTCTCTTGCAGCCGACAGCTGCAAACTAAATTCATACACCTCAATAAACGACCTAGAAATAAAATTGGGTGGTGGCCAAGTGGTTTATGGTGTCAAATTTCAAACTTACAGACTGTGTAGTTCTGGTTTAAGTCCTCCTGGTGTATATTTTTGTCCTTATTAATTATATTTAAATTTTTTTTTCGATTTTTGAGGCACTAGCACATAATTTATATGCTAATTCACCTTTAGAAGTGTTTTAAGAATACTCCACGGCTTCCTAGTGCTCGTAATAAATTCTCAATAAGAGCGGCTTTCTATTTTTTCTTGCTCTCGCTGCTGCTTGCTTCCTCACCCTTAAAATGCTGACAACTCGACACAAAAGTAATAAAAAAATGTGTTTCAAATGTGATGAAGATGAGCATTTCCAAGTTGTACCCCTGCTTCATGCCCAGACCATGCCACCATACCATAGCTGAGTGCAGTGACGAATGGTCCCAGGTGCTGTGACCTGACCGTATATAGCAGTGGTCTCAAACTCATTTGAGTGTGGGGGCCAGAATAGCCCACACCGAAAAGGTCAAGGGCCAACGTAAGACGGGGGAGTGGGGGGGGGGGGGGGTGTTCAAAAGATTTTAAAAAGATACCTCGTGCTCTGTGCTTTTTGTAAACTTGCAGTTTTGCCTGCGACATCTTTAGATTTGATTTGTTTATATGACTACTTTGGGTACTGACCTGATGTGATAACAAGAATTAAAATGATACCACCACGCCAACGTGCTGGCATATTTAATAAAACAAGAGAACAAGTACACTGTCGTTCCCGTTGCTCAATTTACTCAGGAATTAACCAAGCTCAACATGCCTCTAAAATTTATCAGTTAATTTGGCAGTTCTTGCTTTCCTGACGATTTTTATTACAACACTCTGAACAAATGCTTGTCTTTTATTGGTGATATTTTTTAAAGACTAGAATTCCGAATTCGTAGCTATATCTTTGGCAGTTCCTCCTGCTGACCGAGAGTTCGCGCAGCCGAGAAGCATCCTTCAACAAATAGCTCGTGCTTGCAGCCTAATACCAAAATTTTTTCTATTAGTTTTTTTTTTTTTATAAAAGTGATGAGTGAAAGGCAGAGAGGTAAGCCTGGACTTCTGTCCTGGCTGGCTCTTCTGCACAGGGGAAGGATTAAAGCGAAACAAAGGGCAAATGAAGACAGATAAGTATAAACCATGTGAATACGTTAAAAGAGCAGAGCTACTTTTCGAGCGAAAATGAATCGACGAGATGAGATCACTATGGCGCATGCCATTTCTAGCACTCGGGACATTGGAACCGGGACACGTAGCCGGTTGCCTGCGGGAAGCGTCCCAGCGAGTCGCGGGCCGCATGCGGCCCGCGGGCCACGTGTTTGAGACCCCTGGTATATAGCCTTACGGTGTGGCGCGACTCATGCAGCACCTATGCTTGGTGATGGAGCCAGTGAGCGAGGTGCGACCTGCTAGAGCTGTGCAAACCACAGCTTTACAGCCTGTAAAGGGTGGGAAGATGCCCCTCCCTTTGCAGAGCTTGCAATAGCTCAGCAAGAAGCTATTGCAAGCACTAGGGAGCCACAGTGTGTGAATAAAAGCACTTCTGAATGTGAATTAGTGTGTAAATTATGCGTCTATACGTTAAAACTTTAAAAAAAGTATTATTTCTAAATAATATATATATATATATATATATACTAAAAAAGGCAAAAAGAAAAGAAACGTCTCCAGGTGGGTTTGAATCCAGAGCTCCACTGCCCTTGATTTCAGTTCCCTAAGGCCCGCTTCAGACGGGGCAACTTTTCTAGCAATTTTGAGGTTGCTGGCAGGTTGTTCCCTAGGTTTTCCCAGATCAACATGAATTGCTGAGATCGGGTTCGGCTCGAAACAGACAAGGAACTCAAACAAATTGGAGAAGTTTGAAGCGGCAGCAGCCAATCAGGGACGAAATATTTTCACGTGACACCCCTGTGGTGGTGATGATGACAGCTGAAGACTTGGTCCTGGTTTGAAATGGATCGTTTTTGGAAATAAACATTTTCAGAAAGATGAGTGAGTATTCTCAACGCCACTCAAAGATATAAAAACGTTTTTAGCACATAGTTGTGCGTCTAAATAGGCAAGAAAAATCAAATTTCATGATGATGGCAAGTCGTAGCAATTCGGTTGCAGCGTGTGAATGCAGGCGGCCCGTGTTGCTGGTGTTGCGACGTTAGGTTGCTGGGTGAAATTGCCCCGTCTGAAGTGGGCCTTAGGCTCGCTTCCTCCGTTCACGCTCAGCGTGCAAGCCCGCTTCAACCGTTCACGCCTCAAGGCAAGCTGGACAGCTACAAGCCACCTAAATGTCTACCGCCTCATCCCCGGCCAGGTCGTGACGCGACATAACTTATTAAAAGTCTTGCTGTCACTGCCACGACCGGCCAGAGTGAAGCCGAGAAAGAATCATATAAATCATTTCGTAGCTTTCTTGGAACGACCCCCTCAAGGGAGAGTCGTCCCTCCGCCCTTCGTCGATTGTTGGACTGACGCGAAGCAACTAGCCTTCTTGGCCCAGCAGTTACAAATCATAATACTCATTAACTCGCCTGCCAGCGTTCCCGGTGCCAACCGCAATTTCCGCCAGTTTACCCGACACCCACTGACAATCTCGTCCGTCAATGTTCCCGGTGTCGACTGCCATTTCCGCAATCTTTCCGACACCCACTGACAAACACCCATCTGCACTCCGGGCCTCGACAAGCGCTTACTTGCCTACCGCATCAGCCCAAGCCTAAATCCTAAATCTGCAATGAGTCCTGGCTGTTTTCCCTCCTGCCAGTCGCTATCCTGCCTTCCAGCGAATATGCCGTGGCTCTCCTCTGCCTCCGAAGACGACTTTCTTACATCTTAACCGCGCTCCTCATCTCCTGCCAACCACTATTCTGGGGTACCCGAGAAGGCGCGTCTGCAACCTCGTCCTTCGAGCCCTTGAAGTACTCGATTCGAGAAGACACCTGCTGAGCTTTGCTGTGCGAGAAGTCGCCAAAATTCCAACATACTTTGTCTCAACAGGCATCGTTAGCGTTAATGAACAACCCGCTCAATGAATCCGTGGGACTCCCTGGGGACGACTAGAAGCAGAGGCATACCGAACGGGCCCCACGTTGGATGTGCCATTTTAATGTGGGTTTCTTTATGGAGTTCGCTTAGCTACTAATAATCGCCGCCCGATCGGTATGCGCTCCGCCCGTCACCCAGGGAGTGACATACAGCAACGAGAAGACAGCGAATGGGTTGACTGTACCTCCCGGTAGCCCGTCGTTCAGAGCCGGCAGTCCAGGCACGCCGACCCTTGTTGTCGCCCGTCGATCAGAGCTCACAGTCGGAGTCCGTGTCCAGGCCTGCGGATCGTCCTTCCCACGCCAGCGCTGCGTAGGCTGGCTGTCCCGGGCTATCACTGCCCGAGTCTCGCTGCGGAACCACCCCGGGATCGTCGTGGCCGTGGCTAGATGGCCAGGGCTCGCCGTTTCCGCCGGTCCGGACTTCGAACCTCGCTGGTGGACCGCTCCGGGGTTCGCCATGGGCCAGGCCAGGCAGCCCGGCTCCGATGTTCCTGCCCAGCTCCAGCCTCGCTCAGCACGCACTGTCTCGCGCCAGCTCGTGACTTCTCCGCCGACCGCCTGTCACGTGCCCTCTGCCTCGTCTTTCACCCTCGGCTCCCACAAAGTTAAGGAAAGGGAATGTACCATTATGTTCAGTGAAGTTCGGTGACAAGACTCGGGACTCGAGCAGGAATGCCGTTATCCTTGGTGTGACCCTATGAGACTGTCTTGCTGCCTTTGCTGGGGTTTATCTAACTGAAGTACCTGTCTGAAAAGTAGAAGAAACATATGTGCATAACACTCATTATTCACAAGAAAATTTGTCAACATCCAAAATGACCCATGGAGAAAATTATGCGAGGAATTTGTCGGCCACGTTGGCCGAGTCACCTCTCGTGGCCAATGTTTCATTGCAACTTTAATTGTAGTGAACAGTCATGAGTATATTACAAAGTGCAATTTGGTTTCGTACGAACATATAACACACAAAACAGCACTCTAATACGGTATGTAGAGAAACCTGCTAAACACAGTCCAGGGTTTCATGGAGCCTCCTTCAGATAACTGATGTTGAACATAAAATATGTGCACCAAGGAGTGAGCAAACAGTGACTTCCAATTAGTCTCAAGCACCAGCGACATGTCGACAAGGAGAGCAATGTAGTAGAATGTCGCCTAGAAGTGTGCAGCCAAGATGAAAAGGCGAGATATAACGATATCAGAATAAGATCACACCAAAAAGGCTCCGTTACAATCTAGGCACAGTAATGGGTCAACCGACGCACAGCCGCGATTCACTTTGCGTTAAGGTGAAACATGGCCAACAAAAAAAATAACAAACACGTTTTTTTTTTACATTATTTGTTTTGCGCTGTTGATAGGACAGTTGGGCGGCCTCACAAAGTCACTCGCTAGCGTTTTTCAGCTTCGTTCGTCGGCACTCATGGTCTACCCGGGAGGAGAAAAGTACGAGCTCAGAGCCGAGCCGCCGAGCGTCGATTGCGACTTTCCTAAAGAGAAGCTCCGGTAACACTTCGGCGACTCGTCAGCTTCAAACAACGCCTCTTCGAACGAGCCTGACGAGCCCGCGAATCCAGTGCGTCGAACGAACGGTCGCGGCAGAGAGCACGCCAGAAGGGAAGGGGCTGGAGGCCGAGTATCCGAAAGAGACGCGGCGCTGGTTTCTACGTCTATTTCGCACATGAGATAACAAGAGAGCAAAGATAGCCGAGTGTGAACACTGACTGACGTTACATCGGAGTACACGCAGTCGAAATGACGCCTGCAACAGAGCGCAGCTAGAGGCTTTCAACAGGGGACACATGCGTTCAAATAAGCTGCGATTTCAAAACGTCACGTCTCCTTTCTGTCCTTCGGTGTTTACTTTGATCCTTGTACACCAAAGCACTCAATGCTGCACGTAATGAAGTCGTGTATACGTACCTTTCGAAGCAATTGAAAGTGTGTTGGTTTCACTTGATGCCCACGAGCAGGAGCGCGACGAACTGTCGGTTGGTTACGCCGGCGGCGGGTCGCGACCGACGCAACCGACGCCCGCTGACGCCCGCGCGCTGCGCACTGCGCTGACTGCGCATGCTCGGCGGCGGCGACAGGGCGGCGGGCGGCGGCGGCCACAGGCACAGGCGAACGCAGCTCCCGGCGTTCGGAGAAATACCAGGGCGGCTTTCTCGGACGCCTCGGCGACTCATGGGCTGTTTATAGTCCAACGTCGACGAACGCAACGCGCGCCGGTGCAGACCGACGTTCGTCGGCCACTACGTTGCGCCGAGAAGCGCCCGAACGATGGTGTTTACAGTCCAGCGCAGACCAACGCCGGTCCAGCGCGCCCCGACGAACTGCCCCACTTTACGCATGCGTGTCTCCGTGGCAACCGCATCGTCTCTACGGGTTATCTATGGGCGGTAGCTTGCGCCATCTAGCCTAGAGGCAATCGGTCAGTGTGGTTCGTCTTCATGTTGTCATGTCACGCTTCAAAACAACCATTCGGGGTAGTGGTTAGCAGTTCAAAAACAAGCAAATGACGGTGATAACGAGTGCAAACCAGTATTTATTTTCTCCTAAATGCCACACAAATGTCAAAAAACAAAGCCCGATAACCGTCGAAATCGTGCCAAGCGACTCCGGCGATTTCGCCGGAATGCTTCAATGAAATCTATGCACTCGATATTCTACAGAAACCTCTTTCTGACAGGTGTCCGGTATGTTATCATCATAGTAGACTTTCACGCTGACTTAAGAAACGGACACCGAAGAGAGCGGACGATACCTAAATTACGCAATGTACGCGTTCGAAATTGTAACGCACTTTACAAAGCCTATACAAACAATACAGGATTCAGTCCAATTGTCATCGCGCATCGCTATTATCGTTTACAAGCTGAGACCATTTACAAGCTGGGACAGCCCAATTGAAAATTTCTGGCCGGCTAAATAGTTCAAGAGGTTTCCGTGACCGCTCGTTCTCCGTACGATTCGACGACGCTTTTTCGATCGGGAACGACTGCCGGTGAGTGCGACTGGCACATGATTATAAATAGCACACACATTAGGTCATCCTTAATTCTAATTAACCCTACCTCTGGCGCGTCATCGAGCTTCCAGCTTTTGCCGGCACCCCGACACCACGGCCCACCACCACCGGCTCGTTAGGTCGATAGGCCTATCGAGAATCGAGGGTAGCGCATCCTCGCAGCAGTCCACGTCCACGCACACAATCGCCCAGTCAAGCGCACGAACGTTAAATACACACACCAACACGGGAACACGACAACAGCACACGACACACGGCAAGAACGACAGGTTCAGATCCCAGAAACCAGCATCTCGCACACTCTGACCGGCCCCAACGAACCCGCCAACCGGATTCCCGAATGAGGCATTCGCGCGAGGGCTTCTGGGATAGCCTGCGTCGGCGGCGCCGACGTCCGACGTTGAACGTAGAGCATGTCCAAGTCCGTCGCAAGCTACGACGTCGCGCGTCGAGCTGCTCAGCGCAGCGCCGCGTTCAACTTGACGTTGGAGTATAGACACCCCGTTCGCAGACAGCGTCAGCGAGCGTGAACGAGCGCTTGCGCTCGTTGAAGTTACGACGGAGTATAAACAGCCGCTTCAGCCCTGCCACCGGAACGCGAGCTGACGCGCGCGCGGGCTGGCGATGGAAACTTATCTTAAAAAACGAGGCTGTAACGTATCGTTTGATGGCGCTAATGGACGTATTTTTCGCATCCTTTTTTATACAGTGTGTGAATCTCGCGAAACAGGCGACGAAGAGTGGTGGGTGAAATGTGCTCGCATGTTGTGTATTTTGTGTACTACGTAGGATTACCCAGAAAGGTGGGTTAATATCGATAAATGTGCGCGTGAAAAGCAACTACATGCACGTGACTTGTCAAACTTATTCACCCTCATTATTCTATCGTGCGATCCGACATTGTCACGTATCGCGTTCCATTTGGGGCCCAACACCGGTAACCTCGAATTCTATATCGTGTTCGATGTTTCGATGTTGTATATCCCACCGTCGGTAGTATAGATATCGTATTCGATGTTGTGCCCCAACACCGATAATTTCTTGTTGTATTGCGATGTTGGGTTTATCGTTTGGCGATCAACTTTTGTTGCATTACAACAACTGCAATAAACATTTGTTGGTAAACGATCACTCGTTATTGGGCTTTCGCATTAAAAGGTAGGTCGCGGGTGTTCCAGCTAGTTATTCTGAATGGTTTGGTGGTTGCCTAGAATTTCAAGCGCGCGAGGCTGTGGTTTCTGTGTGCCGTTCCAACAGCCGTACATACTTGCACTGTCGATCAATGTTGATGTGTTCGCAACGCAGAACGTTTGTCTTCCGTGTATCTAATCCCAATATCTTTCTCTCGCGTATTGCCGTATTGTAACAAGTGCTGTTTTACGATATCATTCACGCGATGTCGTATATGTGGGCATACCGATATCCACATGTTGCTTCACCAACGCTCAATATCGTGTTACGTTTCCTCTTAGTCCGCGGTGTATGCCGGCGTAATTCATGTTGGTAACTTGGTATCCATTCTGAGATATTTGCACGCGATATATTGTATTCTCCTTTGGGCCCGTGATTGACGACCGATATTTGTGTATCGTGTGGCCGTACAATATGTCCAATTCGAAGCGAAGATCAGAGAACTGGTGGATTCTAGTTCACCAACGGGGATAACCGAATCCCCACTGGCTAGGTCCCAAACTCTACAGGACCGCCCGAGTCAAAAATGGAGAGCCGCAAACCACCACCACCACCACCATTACCACCATCATCATCATCATCGTAAAGTCCCTAGGCGCCGAGCGGAAAAGCGTGCTTTTATCCGAGTTTTGGTTCCGAGGGATGTTTGCCAAAATAAAGTTGTTTTAGCTGTCACTTAAAGTTTCATTGTGCAGAAAGTGTCACGCCATAAATGTAGATGAGGGGTGCAGAGTCTGCCACAAAAGTAGATGAGGGGTGCAGAGTCGAAAAGATGTACATAGTGATAGATGGGTTACTTTCTTGTTCTAACTCAGAAGAGAAATTTGAAGGCTTTAGTTACAAAAGCCGGTCGATGCGCAATCAATCAGTTTTTAAAACTTTTCTTAACAAACAAGCTATTTTTCACATAAGCGCTTATTTATAAAAAAGAAAAAAAAGCTGAGGTTCTGCTTTAGGCGTTTGCGCGATCAATAAGCTCCGCAAACGAGAGTCACTCTCAATTCAGTGGTCAGTTTAAGCAAGGACCTACCTACCCGTATGGACCTTCCGCATTTTCGCTTTAAAAGCTACCAAGCTCCCATCCCCAGTTATCAACGATTATCTCCCAATTTGGAGCGGACGCTTGCTTGGTATTTTATTGTATGTAATGGTGCTGTTTGTTTAAATAAACAAAATGTTTGATAAATACTAGTAGTGCCTTGCAGAAGCAGTGAGTAGGCCCTTTGCCGCCTTTTACAGAGTCCTTTGTTCGAAATACAAGCAGAGATAATGCTGGGGCTGGCACGCATGCTGGCCTTTGATGAGTTGTTCGCAGCTATCCGGATTGGCAGCTCAAAAACAACCACTAGCCCCTTGCAGTTTTTTTTTTGTCATCATACAGATTTTTTTAAACACAACTAATAAGACTTCGACTGACAATCTGGAACAAAAGAGAAACAAAAACTTGCTTCATAGATCAAACAGAAGAACGACAGTCAACATTGTGCTTTTCTTCTCGTTGACAGTGCAAAGACTATGACGCCATCACCGTTAAACTGAACCAAAGAAGGCAAATAAGCTTATTAATTTACAACGTAATGAGATCGAGAGCAAGGTCCGTGTAGAGTATAGGTACCTAGTGGTACCAAAAACAAAATCCCGGGAATGTAACGGCAGAGCCTGCCAGGGAGTCTGGCAACCCCGCCGCCAGCAACCAGGAGCACGTTGCGACGGGCCCAGCGGGCGCCATTATAAACACGTTCGTTAGTTGGAATGCTGCTCGTCTGAGTCACACTTTATTTGGCGTTACATGGTGTCAGAAGTCCACTGCCCCAGCACCGACAGAAGCGACTACGCCCGCGATGGAAGGATTCAAGCCTCCAGAGGGACTCCAACTGGCTGGGAACCTCGCACAGAACTGGAAAAAATTCCGTCAACGGGTGGAGCTCTTCCTGGAAGCCACGGAAACAGAGAAACCACGCTCGGCGAAACAGAAGGCCGCAATACTCCTACACGTCGCAGGACCAGACGCCCTGGAAGTGTTTAATACTTTCCAGTGCACCGACGCTGAACGCGGAGATTACGACGTCCTCCTCCAGAAATTCGAAAGCTACTGCACGCCACGCTGCAACGAGACATACGAGCGCTACATCTTCCGATCTAGGATGCAAAAAGAAGGTGAGCCTTTCGAGAACTACTTTCGGGACCTGCAACTGAAGGTTCAGTCGTGCAACTTCGCCAGCCTCGCCGACTCAATGATGCGCGACCAAATCGTGTATGGCACCGTCGACAAAAAGCTACGGGAGCGCATGCTTCGAGAAGAAGGCTTAACTCTGGAGAAAGCAGTCCAGTTCTGCAAGACTGCGGAACTAACGGAAACGCAAAAAAAGGCATGGGAAGCGCCGGAACATCTCCTTGAGCCAGTTGCGACCCAACTGAACGAAGCTAAAGGCAAGAAATGCAGTAGGTGCAATCGGCAGCACGAGCCGAGACGCTGCCCCGCGTACGGACAAGTCTGCTCGAAGTGTAAGAAGAAAAATCACTGGGCCATCTGCTGCAGGTCGCAGTACCACGGACCGGCCGATAAGAAAGCAACAGACGGCATCACGTGCGACCATGACGACTTTACCGTGCTGGAGGTGCAGGCGGTCATGGGAGACAAGGCCGACTGGCTGGTGGAGGCGTCAGTCGCTAACCAAACGGTGACACTCAAGGTGGATACCGGAGCGCAGGTGAACATCTTGCCGCACTGTGTGTTCAAAAGGCTTAACAAAGCGGGACAGACACAACCGAGCGGGGCCATCTTAAGAAGCTATAGCGGCGACCAGATCGGGCACTTAGGAACTGTGTGTCTTCCTGTAGAAATCAAAGCAAAAACGGCAACGATTGAATTCTTCGTTGTAAAGAAAGCTCGGCAGGCACTTTTGGGCCTTCAGGCAAGTGAAACCTTTGGCCTCGTGAGCCGTGTAGACAGCGTCGCTGAAACCTCGGACCTGGGACGAAAGGTTCTTTTGGACTGGCCCCAGCTCTTCAAGGGCCTCGGCTGTATGAACAAGCCATACAAGATGGTCCTCAAGGACGGTTCCCAACCTGTGATCAAGCCGGCACGAAGAGTACCACATATGCTGAAGGAACCACTCAAGCGGGAGCTGGACAGAATGGAAGCTGCCGGGATTGTTGCCAAAATGAATGAGCCAAGTGACTGGGTAAGCCCAATGGTCATTGTCCGCAAGAAGGACGGCAAGATCAGAGTCTGCATGGACCCGAGGCATGTAAATGAGTGCCTTAAGAGAGAGCACTACCAGATGCCCAAACGAGAGGACATTGAGGCAGACCTAAAAAATGCAACAGTCTTTTCACGGCTGGATGCAACCTCAGGTTTTCACCAAATCCCCCTCGATGATGAAACCTCAAAGATTTGCACATTTAGCACACCCTTTGGACGCTATCGTTACAAGCGACTGCCATTCGGTCTTGCAGCGGCCCCTGAGGTTTTCCAAAAAAGAATGTCGCAGGTTTTTGAAGACTTGCCTGGTGTCAAAGTGTACATCGATGACATCATCATTTGGGGAGCCACGGAAACTGAGCATGAGGCACGACTTTATGCAGCTCTACAGGCTGCCCTTCGGGCAGGACTCACCCTGAACGTGGAGAAATGCAGATTTGGCATGAGGGAGGTGGTTTTTCTCGGAGACAGGATTAGCGCACTGGGCATTCAGCCCGATCAGAACTTGGTGAACAGCGTAGTAAATATGCCAGTCCCCAAAAATGCAAAGGAGGTTCAGCGCATGCTTGGTGTTTTCACCTATTTCAGCAAGTACCTGCCTCGGTTCTCTGATCGAACCACCCTTCTGCGGAACTTGCTCAAGAAGGACTCGGTATTTGAGTGGACCCCCAACCACAACATTGAGTGGCTGAACCTCAAGACTTCACTGACAACAGCACCCGTCCTTGCATTCTACAACGAAGCACTGGAGACAAAAGTGTCTACAGATGCGTCCAGCTATGGCCTGGGTGCAGCTCTTTTCCAGCGCCATGACACAGAGTGGAGGCCGGTGGCTTATGGGTCAAGAGTGCTCACAGAATGCGAATCTCGATACTCTCAAATCGAGAAGGAAGCACTGGGCAGCACGTTTGGCTGTGAGCGGTTTCATGATTTTATATATGGACGACCCATAATCTTGGAGACTGATCATCAACCCCTTATTGCCATCTCAAAAAAGATGTCGGTGACATGCCGCCTCGCCTCCAACGCTTTTTTCTCAGATTATTGAGGTATGACTACAAGTTTCAATTCGTTCCGGGAAAGCAGCTAACACTTGCAGACGCATTATCGCGTGCACCGGCTCCAAGGGACACACAACCGGTACGGGAGGAACATGACGCCGAAGTTCACGCAGTGGCAACACTGTCGGAGCTGGTGAGCAATACCACAATGAGCAAGCTCGCAGCTGCTACAGCCGAGGACACTGGTTTGGCAGAGGTAATCAGCTGCCTTCAGGAACACCGGCCACTGCCTCAGTCATGTCCTTACAGGTCGTGCGCCGAAGAAATGTCAGTCGTTCAGGGAGTGCTTCTTAAGGGACTTAAGGTAGTTGTTCCAAAGAGTCTCAGAAGGGAGATGCTTACGAGGTTGCATGACGGTCATTTGGGAACCAACAAATGCAAATCAAAAGCGCGTCTTTTAATGTTCTGGCCTGGAATGTCCTCGGACATTGTACAAATGGTCAACAACTGTTCAACATGCAAGCATTATGCATACCAGCAACCAGCTGAACCACTGTCGATGAGAGCAGTGCCGCTTCGCCCATGGGTGCGCGTTGGTGTGGACTTGTTTCAGTACGGTGGGCACACATACCTCGTTGCTTTTGATGCGTTCTCTAACTTTCCGGAGGTCGAGCAGCTCACGGACACCACGACGGATGCAGTGGTCAAAGTATTATCAGCAATCTTCGCAAGGCATGGACTACCGATGGAGGTGTGTACCGACAATGGACCCCAGTTCAGTTCTAATGAATTTAAGACGTTCGCACTCAGATATGACTTTCAGCACATAACTTCAAGCCCACACTTCCCGCGCTCGAACGGGCTAGCAGAGAAAGGCGTACAGATCGTCAAAAGGATAATGAAAAAGTCCACTCATGCACTGGAAGACTACAAACTAGGCCTTCTGAACTACAGGTCTGCACCGCTGGAAGACGGCCGATCTCCAAGTGAACTCTTAATGGGGAGAAGAATCAGATCGCGACTACCCGACTTCACTGAACAGGCCCCAAAACCAGTGCACAAGCGTCAACAGAGCAGCGGTGGAGGTAGACCACTTCAGCCGTTACATCCAGGAAGAGTGGTCCGTCTCAGGGGAGAGAACTCCTGGCCAACGACAGCCAAAGTCCAAGAGTGGGTTGCGCCTAGATCATATCAGGTCATCACTGAGAGTGGCAGAACGCTACGAAGGAACAGAAGGCACCTCCTTCCTACCCCGAGGACTTCAGCACAGAAGAGGAAAGGGATCATCCAGACCAGGAAGAGGTCCATCTCCACACGTCCGCATTCCCAAACGAACCTAAGGGAATGGACCCAGCATCTCCAACTTCAGTGCGAGTGACTGTGCCGCCGTTGGACTCTGCCAGAGGGACACTACAGCGCACCTCATCCCCAGTGCGAGTGACTGTGCCGCCATTGGACTCTGCTAGAGGGACATTACAGCGCAGTCGGCGTCCTCCTCGGAAGCTGACATATGACGAAGATTTTCGGCAAAAACCGTGACTATTGTTTCAGCCTTACCCTAAGATGAGGGGGTGTAACGGCAGAGCCTGCCAGGGAGTCTGGCAACCCCGCCGCCAGCAACCAGGAGCACGTTGCGACGGGCCCAGCGGGCGCCATTATAAACACGTTCGTTAGTTGGAATGCTGCTCGTCTGAGTCACACTTTATTTGGCGTTACAGGAAGCCCCAAAAAATGAACCACCAACTAGAGATAGCAAGCAATCAAGGCAATCAACCATTCGCATTACGTGTTCTGCCCTAGTGGGATACCGATCAAGAATCAACACCGGGGATGTGATCAAAATCCTTTAAAGGGCAACTCCGCTTCATTTTTGATATTTAGAAAACTATGCAGCCCTCTTCAGTATCATATAGGAAGACCCCATGTCAAATATTACGATCTAATTCCGTCTATATATTTAATAAACTGGCCAGCAAACTTTCAAACGAGCCAAGTCGCCGAAATCTGCCAACTCTAGCGTGCGGCGTGAGGCGCAATCGTCAGCGCAGTCAATGCGACGGAGTTGGAGCGGCCAACGTTGACCCACTACGCCAAAGGCATGACTACGTCATTCTCGCGTTTTGTTTGTTTTTACTTCTCAGAGCGAAATTGAACGATGACGTCATGAGTTTCTCCTCCCGGTGTTGGCTCAAGGGCGTCCACGTGATCACCGTAACGCGGATGCGCTAGTTTGCGCTGCCCTGCGCGCTTATCGGTCTGTTTCTCCGCTCCCCCCTCTCCTCTTTCGTCTTCTCCCCTTCCCCCTCTCCCCGGGCCATCACCGTCCACGCCATCCGAAGCGACCTGCCCGCGTCGCGTGTCCTGTTCCTCGCCCCCCCCCCCCGAACGTCACAAGACCACGTGGTTCGACGTGACGTGGCCATGACTCTGACAACACGAGGCCAATGTTGCCTGACGCAACCGAAGTTTCGGTTTCGGTATCAGCTGATGTTTAAATTAAGATTACACAAATAATATTTCACATTTCGCGAATTCGAAGACGTAGAGCTGTTTAGTAGTGCTTTGTGAAATGGAATCACATGTAAGCCTAAATTTTTCGGAATTGAGCGGAGTTGCCCTTTAACGTAGGCTTGCCAATGAAATTAATAATTTTATCCTGAAGCTACTGTTTGTACAGTCTCCTGCAATATGAAAAGCCCACTGGGAGCGCGTGGTCCAGACGGTGGAGGGCCGGGGTGCTTCGGCGCGCTTCAGGCGATTCGATTCTCCTTCGAGGGGAGGACACTCCACACGGGGCTCAACCGGGCCTAAACATGCTTAACCGTTTTTGGTTTCATCTTAGCGGAAGCGCGCGCTTCATCGTCGTATTGCCCAGAGATATGGTCACGAAGACTCGAAACAAGCCAGTCATCACTGTTTTTCATCAGTTGTTTCTGGTGTAAAATGTCAAATCGGGCACTGCCGAAAAAACAAATATTAACGCTTTACCTGAGCCCCATATTTAAAAGATTAAATTCGTTAAGAGCGCATATATTCGTTATAAGGATGGCACGGATCTCGCAGTTAGAGTCAGGATAATCGCCTTGGCTCAGGCCGGTCTCTTTCACACAGCAATTTCTAGCGTCATTAAGACATAACGCCTTTGCATGACGCTTTAAAGTACTGCCCTCCACGCGAAACCCTAGACTGATTAGCCTCTTTTACGCTTTAAGGTTCCACCACGAGTGAAGTCCTCCCCCTCGAAGAAAATATAAATCGCCCCCGAGCGCGCGCAGTGCCCCCACCAGCCACCGTCACGGCCACCCGCTCTCAGCGAGTATTTTATTTTTGCAGTATACCTTACATGCACCTAAGCAGCGTTAGACTAAGATTATATCGAGAATTGAGTCTTGACCTTTGTTCCAATAATGTTTTAAGGCTAACTTCAACTTTTGCCAGAGCTTCATGCATTTAACTGTTGTAGTAGATAGGGAGCCGATACGTTCAAAGCAGGACCTCCTTGATTTGAACGAGAGCGAGAGCGACTGCCAGATGGGCCGAGTTTCCGCCTGCAGCCTTTTAGCACTTTACGTTCCATACCAGATAAAAGCATTCGATTTATCGAACTTATTCTTTCTGAGCCATGTAAATTTCTTGCGCACACGCAGGTGCTACAATTTACAAATATTGCCAGGGTAAATTAAAATGTCGCTAAGGCAAACAATGATACTAATCTTTATTAGTGAGAGTAGTTGTTCTCTGGCTGGCCCGAAAGGTTAGACGGATAGGTAGGAACAGAGAAACCAGCGCGGGATACAGGCCGTACCCGAGCGGAACGACGTCGCCCAGCTGGGAGCATGTCCTGTCATCTTTCCAAAGGTCGGCACCACACTAGCATCCAACCCGTGCGTCGCGCCATCCCGTCGCACGTGGCGCAGGCCCCAGACGCTCCGACCGGGAGCCCCGAAGTACTGGGCACACATCAACGCTGTTGCTAGCATGAGAACGGACGAGACGACGCGCCGAAACAAAACCACTCGATTCTTCACGCCTGTAATTCTCTCAAACATATCCAAGGCGTTTGTTCTAAGATCCGCATCCAAGTGTTGCACAGCACAGAACAGTTTAGCGCGACTTCACGGGTGACCAACAGACTCACTGATGGCAGCGGGAATTTTCAAAAACTATCTGACCTGCCTCCCTACAATGCTCCGTTATCGCAAAACATCCACAAAATGTTTGATGACGGAGGCTACGGTTACGAAAGGTTTGCGGTGTTCTTTGTAGTAATCTCACTCCACAGTAATTGCCGCCCGATCGGTCTGCGGTTTGCTCATCTCCTACGGAGAGAGACACTGCAACGAGAAGACAGCGAATGGGTTTTCTGTACTTCCGGTTGCCCGTCCTCGAGAGCCGACCGTGCGGGCCCGCGGACCCTGGTTGTCGGCCGTCGTTCCGAGCTCCAAGTCTGAGTTCGTGTCAAGGCCTGCGGATCGTCCTTCCCGCGCCAGTGGTGCGTAGGCCTGGCTGTCGCGGGCGAGCACAGCCAGAGTCTCGCAGCGGAACCACTCCAGGATCGCCATGGCCCAGGCAGGTATCGCCAGGGCTCGCCGTTCATTTCAGTCCTGGTCAGAATCTGGCTGGGTGACCGCTCCGGGGATTGCCATTGGCCAGACCAGCCAGACCGACTCCGCCGTTCCTGCCCGGCCCCGCCTCGCGCAGAACACTCTGTCTGGCGCCAGCTCGTGGCTCTTGGCCTACCGCCTTTCACGTGCCCTCCGCCCCGTCTTCTCCCACCCTCGTCTCCCACAGGTTTCAACGAACACTCTCCCCAAGTGACCGCGATCTTTTGCTCTGAAGGCAGGCAGCATACCTGTGAACTGCGCCCAACGCTTCAAATGCCGCCAGCCAGTGAGACGAGCCCGCGGGGACCTCTAATGTTATCACTTCCGAGCGTCGAAAAAGGGAATTAGCGTGGGAATTAATCTTTCAACGTTAACTACATTAATAAAAAAATCATCCAGCATACCTAAATACTTTTCTCGCTTGCATTATGAATATGAAATTATAAAAACTTACCTAATATTCGATTACGCTTCGCGTCACTGGTTGATGAGCAGTGCAGGCGAAGGCAACGCCAGGCAAAAATAGAAAAGGCGAGCCTAAGGAAGGTGGCACTGGAGAAGGGGCGATTGGGGGGCGACGGGAGGAAGGTAGAACACTAGAAACTTTAGAGAAGAGAGGACATTTTTTTCTCTTCCCCAGCACCCCAGTGCTTCTCCTTTCTCCCCCGTCTGGAGTCACCTTCGCCTGTACTCAACGTTAATAGAACACTTAGTTGGGAAACTCACCATTGAAACCTGGGCCACTGGCGTCCACCGAGACCGAGCTAAATACTAAAGAGCGCCACCCTTAATCTTTTTTTCTTTACTATGGTCACTTGAGCTTCAGAAAACATGTTTTAGCGTAAAACCAAAGGAAAAGACTCTTTTTATAGAAACTTTTATTGGAGATAGTACAAAATAACAGGCGCGTGATGTTTACTAAAATCTTTAGTTTACAAGGTTTTGCAGCACAATTAATAGTGTTTTTATACAACCATGTCTCACCGGTGATTCCAGGTAGCACGTCCCGACCTGGGCGAGTTTTAATTTCCTAACTAACAGTCACAGCGGACGCCATGGAATTCGATACTCCCCGACCAATAGAAACAGCCCTGCAGTTCCCGCAGTGGCCGCTGCGGGAGAAATGGCGGTTTTGCGATCGTCATCACCTCGTGTTCTCGAGTACGGGTCGGTGCCATTTTTTAGAGCAGGCTCTATGGCAGTTTCCCAACTGAGTGTTTCTGGTAACATTGCCTGTACTGCTTTTGGTACTGCAGACAGCTTGTGACACTGAGTATGGATTCACTCGCGCTGAAATACCTTTGTCTGCTCATTCATTGAGGGACCGGAGAAATTGGAAGCTGCTTGTTGCTTGGATTGTGGAATGGCATTGGACTGATACGAAGCAATAGATTGAACACACGACAACTGAAGCATAGTGAACCGAATGTAAGGGCGTAAACGAGCTGGTAAATATTAAGCATTATTCATAAATAATAATTGAGTCCTCGTGTATGTGTCGTTTTTACCCGGAGACACGGGTCTTTTCATGCTGAAGCATAGTTTGTGTTTCAACTCTACTCCTTCACAGTTTCAATTTCTGTGGCCGGTGTCATTACCGTGGTGATTGTTCCGGTAAGTGTGACATCACCGCTCCAAATAAACCGATGCTAGGGGCGCTGTTATGGACAAGTACATAGGACAGGATTCCACACCAAAGGAACGAATAGTCAAGAATCAGACGTGGAATATAAACGTCTAAAAGGATAGATAAAAGAAGCCTAGATTTCACACTTACCACTACAGAAGTTGGCCGAGAATCAGCTGTTTCTGAAATATTTGCGCCCTAAAAATTCCTGTTCTCGGGACGTCTCGAGATGCCTACTAAAGACGGCAAACGCATGACGAACGCACACGGAAATACTGAACTGTGCTGTCTGCAACAGTTTGAATCGTTTGCAGAATGATACGATTTTTATTTTGTAACCATTACATGGCAGGACTAATAAAACTCTCCAGGGTTATAAGAACGAATTGCATTTGCATTCGATACAATAGAATATGGCAAAAATCACCACACGATGGAGATCTTCGATAAAAATAGCGAGAAAAAACACATGTTTAGAACATTATATCAAAGTAGCGTCTGGCCCTCTTTCTATTTTTGCAGTTGACGCGGGCTGTAGTGAAACAACAATTCTTTTGACCCTATCACGAGCGGTTTGAGACCCGAAATTTTTTTCAGGTTCGTGATATGAGTGCGTGTTTTCGTGCCTGCTTGAAATCGCCCCACTTAGAAAAAATGCAGATCTTTCAGTTTTAAGAAAGGCACCAAATAGCAAAGGTACTAAACAACATCGGACAAGTTATATCTACGTGTGCATCACCTAGAAGGAACGCTTCGTCTTACATCTAGGAGGTTCGTGTTTACTCTTACCCACGTGGTAAAGATAAGGAGGTCAGAATGACCTTACTACACTGTTAAAAAAAGTGCCGTTATATTACAGAACCGTACTGCGCTAACTCTTGATGCCAGACGTTATCTGTAACTCTCCGTAATACCACCGAAGCCGTAACTGAGAGTTTACGTTATCAT